>JAURVB010011433.1:0-15546 GCA_033002965.1 Piper betle | reverse complement strand
GTATCAGCGAGACATGAGTAGATAGATGTTAGCGGCACACATTGCACCAATATAGTTTTTCCTAATGTAGTTCAGATTAGTACATTGCAGTACTCTAGAGTACTTGCTTGACCACCCAGTAGGCCCTTAGGGGTGAACCTAGGTTTTTCCCGCTGAGGTCATTGCATTTAAGTTCCCATTGTTGGCAATGACCCTAGGGGTCAGTCCAGTCAAATGATTCTAGCATATGTGGTCCTGTCCTGCAAAATTAGTAAGAAGCTAGTAAGCTTCATCAGTGTTTAGAGTTTCAGATTCGTGTTGGTCTGTTTAAGCTATATGTAGCTAGCTTTAGAGGAGAGATACCCTCTGGGTCATAACTCAACAGCTTTAGTTTTGCCAACTCAGTGGCATCTTTCAGTTCAGTCCACCGATTGCAGTGGATGTGAGAAATTTTGAGGATGGAATTTTTGTAAGAAGGAGAGGTTGTAAAACCCCAGCTTGGGCTTATAGTTTTGCCCAGTTTGGGCTAGTCTCGAGTAGGTTCGAGAGAGTTCAAACCAGACTAGTTTTCAGACCTGGAGTATGGGGCCTAAATGACCATATAAGAGCTTTAGTTTTGCCAACTCAGTGGCATCTTTGGTTGAGTCCACCGATTGCACTGGATGTGAGAAATTTTGAGGACGAAATTTTTGTAAGGAGGAGAGGTTGTAAAACCCCAGCTTGGGCTTATAGTTTTGCCTAGTTTCGGCTAGTCTCGAGTCAGTTCGAGAGAGTTCAAACCAGAGTAGTTTTTAGACCTGGAGTATGGGGCTTAGATGACCATATAAGCATGTTATGATGGCTGAGTATGACTAACATGCAAATGATAGCTTCAGTCATGCTACAACAGAGCATGAGTTATCGATGCATACACGAGGTATACAGATTTATTTTGTGTGTGTATGTGTGTTAGTGAGGGTTTTATGGCTAGATCTAGGCCATTGCAGCATTTAATATCTGTTTGGAATTTTTAGGATGATTCATTTTCATGTATCGTAGGGATTTCAGACTATTGGATTACCCCTATGGACCCAGCTTAATTTGAGTCGCAGATTCTCACCCGATTGAGTTCAGAGTTGTAAGGCCCATTTAGCTTTCTCGCCTTGATTACTACATATAGAGTCACTCTTAGGCCTCGAGTCAGTTTTGACTTTTGTCAGTCTCGATCCAATCTTTCCGACAGTATATATATAATTTATACCATTGATGGGCCCCACTAAGTACATGAGTTATCGAACGTTCAGATCATGCTACGTGACAAGATCAAAGCCATCTACGTCAGCCCTAGCATTCACTAGCTATTTTTGATTGATTTTCCCTTATTTTCAGACGATTTTCACTATTAGTGTAGCTGCCACTTTGGGCCACCATCGGTGAGTCTCCAAACTGCCCTTGGCCAATGGACCGGTACCACCGTGACTACCTTGTGGGCGGCTATCGATCCATACATGTCGTCACCACTGGTGCTGCTGACAATGGCTTTGGTCCACGTCAACCAAATCGAAACATAATAAAGAAAATGACTAATAAACAAATATTAAATAAATAAATAACTAAACTCATGGATAGATAGATAAATAATAAATACATAAAAAAAATAATACCTTGCAATAAAATAATAATATAATTATACTATATAAATTCATGGCTAACACGAGTAAATATCAATATATACTCATGTTAGTAAACATATAAATAAATAAATAAACAAATAAAATGACTGGACTGCCAACAATTGGCGGGCAACCTTATTGTTGCTGGCCAATCGAATAGGTAAGAGAGCGAGCAGGGTAGGGGAGGGAAGAAAGAGAGAGAGGAGAAGAAGTCGGGGCAAGCTGCTGGCCGGTGGGCGTACTGTCGGTGGATACAAGGAAGGGGAAAGAGGAAGTGGCGGTAAAGAGGGGTTGGGGAAGGAAGAAGGAGGGAATGGGGGGAGGAAGACGGGGAAAGGAAGGAGGAGGGGAGGCTGGTTGGGACGGCGGCTGGTCAACAGTGGCACTGCCGGAGGCTGGCCAATGGTAGCGCTACTGGTGGCATGGTCGTCGGTGGTGGCTTCATCAAGAGAGAGGGGGGAGAAAGTCGATCGGGTGAGTTGGGGAAGAAAATAGGGGGAAGAAAAAAACAAGGGAGGTGTCGGCCGTGATGGAAAACATGAGTTTTTTTTTTTTCTAAATTCTCACATGGCTAGGTTAGACCAATCAAGTGTAAAGTGGATTCTAAAGACTCCTAAAAACTATCTAAGGGTTGTCAAGATGAATCAAACATGACATGAAAGCAAGAAAAAATAAAAATGGGAATTAAATAAACTTGACATTTGTCTAATGGCATGCTCTAAAAACTACCAACCCAACTAAAAATCCTAACCAATGCGTCCTAATAAAATCAACGACCTAAATCTAATAAAATAACCATAGCATACTCTCATCTATACTAATAACTCAGTCTGTTGTTGTGTATATAACGCTCTCATCATATACTCGAGTATACATGTACCTTCATAGCATGTACACAATGTCGGCCTTGATCCCGTGCAAGTGTTTTGAAAGCTAAAACGACCTAGACACACGATCGAATCGACTAGTTAGCGACTATAAAACCCTATCTCGGGTCGTAGGTTTTAAAAATACAATATCATAAATAAGTCATAACAATAGTTACAAAGTCTTATCATCTTATCTCCACAGTATTTCTGATGATCAGGAGCTAAAAATTCTAGAATTATAAGACTCTTAAACCTAATCATACTAGATTAGACATGCCTGCAGTTGCCAATTTTGGGTGAAAATCTGGATATCCAATACAAGTCGACGCCATACAACTTTATTCAAGTGGTTATTTTCAACGTTCGCAACTTTGTACGAATGCAAACAAGCTAAGCCAGCTCGCAAGTATTTAATGTTCGACTCATTTAGTTTGAACTTGTACTCGTTAATTTTATACTCAAAAAAATACCCAGATTAAAATAGGTAGCTTGTTGAACTATGAACAAAGCCTGAACTAAGGACTGTCAGGTCAACATGGCTAGAAACTCGAGTTCAATGTGTCCGAACTCAATATAATACTCGGCTCGCATAATATTTTTTATATCAAATTTTTTATATGAGTAAATAACTCTTATACCATCATTAATTACCTTCAAAAAAATATTACTAATACTTAATATGTTGCTTAACTGTTAACTATGTAGCTTGTTTAATAGTAGCAATATTTATACTTACCTTAAATTATTATTTTCCCAAAGAAAAATATATCATATATTATTGATACTAAATTAAGAATATATATTGGTTGCACTCATGGTAATTAGCTGCTTACTTAATTACTCAATAATAACTAAGGCATGTGATAGTTATAAAGTACTAATTAATGAATGCTTTAGTACTATTTATTAGTTGATGCTAAATGTTATGTACTTGCTACTTATCGGAGTATAATCAAGACAAGCTATTTCGCTCGGCTCGGCTTAGCACGACTGATATCATAATCAAACACAAACCAAGTTTGAACAAATAAATATTCAGTTCTACTTCGGCTTGAAATATATAACCTAGTAATGAACCAAGCTTGAACAATCTAATTTAAAAAACAAGTTAAATATGAACAAAGAGGTACTCGACTTGGCTCTGCTTGTTTACACCCCTACAACTTGGGAAGCTGCTTGCCATATTTATTGGCATAACAAATTTGATACATGGGTATGAGTGAGGAAGCTGATTTCAATGTCCTAAGCATGAGCTGCTTCCAAATAGTGTGAAAAGAGGTTATTATTTGTCTACTTATTTAATTAAGACCAACCTAATAAGTATATACTAGAAGGAATCATATATATATACACACACACACACATATATATTTCTGAAAATTTGGTACTTGAGTACTCCATTTGATCCAAGCTTGCTCTAATTCATTTACATCGAATTCTAAATTAAAAAAATAATATATGTCATAGTCTTCAAATCTCATTTTGTGTTCTAAAAAATGGACTTTACTCCATGCTTGACTTTGTGCAATTTCTTGGGTAAGCTCTTTATTGATAAAACATCTCAAATCAAGTAATGAAATTCATCATATTAAAAATTATTTTTAACTTCAAAAACTCTATGAGTTGATTGACTTCATAATTTGCTAAATCAAACTCCATGGATGATTGTATTGATCGATTTAGTAATTGACACTCCGAACTAAGAGTCACAACATAAAAATTATCAAAACATCATTTTCCTTTTATATACTAATTTCATATAATTTTTTATTTATATAATAATTTTTTTTTAATATAAATGACTTTGAGCTAGTTTAGAGTCGACTCCACTCCATGTCATGAAGAGCCAAGTTCGAGTTTCGAGTTTTTGAACTTCGATAAAATCTATTAACATAATAAATCAACATTAAAAAGTAACATAAAACTTATATTTATTAATTTTAAATCCTAGGAATGTAAATAAATACTCATTTCATGTTGTTTTTAGGGTTTGTTTGGCTATGATGAAATTGTATGAATAAAATATAAAATTTGGAGGTCACAATTTTGTTTGTGTTTAATGTTTTGAAATTTAGTCAAAATAAATTTAAATTTCAGTCAAAGTAAATCTATGTGAAAATTTTATAAAACAACATTTTCTTATAAAAATAAAATAAATTGAAATTTTTTTATGAAGCACATGCACATGCTCATGCACGTATACGTGGGAAAAAATATTTTATTTTCATCTTATTTTCTTACTATCTAAACATGTAAAGGAAATTTTTAAAATTTTCATATCATTAATTTCATTGTATTTCTATTTCAGAAATTTTTTATTTACACTATTTTGATGCCAACAAATGAAACCTTAAAGTGTATTGACAAATCCTTTATATATGGCTAGAGTCAACTTCAAGTCAACTCCATTAATCTATAGCTGGCCGCATGTCCTGAGTTTTTAAGCTATACTTTTAAAAAAATAATTGTATAATTTATATATATGGCCTCTTTCATGTGGAAATATTAGTTAAATTATGAGGAAAGTTAATATATAATAATTTTTCCTGTCTTATTAGAAGAAAATAGGAGATATATCATATAAACTTAATTAATTATAAAGCTTCGTTAATTTAAAGTCATCAATAGATCAATTTGTCTCAAAATATTATAAAATAGAGTCGCCTCTCGCAATTGGAGGTAAACTAATTAAACTATAAATGTTGTCCGATAGTAATTGGACAAGTTATAAGTAAAAAAATGGTTAGATGGATATACATAGTCTGTTTTTATTTTAGCCAACACCTAAATGTGATTTAATTTTTAGGATCATGAGACGTCATGGCATGCGTAGAAATGTGGGTTTTCACCTTCAAGATACGTATGGAACTTTGAATCAAAGTGGACGTAGTACTATTATATTAGCACTGCAAGCAAGTGTGTAGTAAGATATCGACTGCCTAAATAGGAGCATGTTAAATGAGCAAGTGAGCCGAGCTCCCCTTGTGCTCGAACTCGACTCAAATAGCTCGAAGTTCATTCTAGCTCGACTCCAGATCGAACGAGTTTTGAGCATTCTATGCTCGAAATCAACTCGATTATTTCTGATACTGTTTGAGTTTGACTCAAGCTTAAATACACTTAAACTGTTAAATTTTAAAGAGCTCGAAACCAGCTCATTTGGATGCTCGAAACTAGCTCATTTGGGAGCTCAAAATGAGATCATTTGAGAGCTTGATACCAACTCGTTTGGGAGCTCGAAACTAGTTTATTTATGAGCTCGAAACCAGCTCATTCATAAACTCCAAAAGTAACTCATTTTGGAGAAAAACATACAATTATAAAGATTAAAAATAGTCTATCATACTCTTAATACACTCATCACCCATCAAACAATCAACAATCCTCATCAAAAAATATGTCCATATTTCATCTTATTCACACTCGATTTTATTTTGTTTTTCAAAATTACGTTGCAGTCAACTAGCATGCTCAGATTTAATTTACTTAATTAGATAATTGGCATTCATTAAGCATAACTCAAATCCTACAAATATCACTTCATCCACTATCAAGCATTCATCACATCAAACAATCAATCCTATCATACTTTACTAATAATTATTACTTTTAAATAATTAAATTGGACGTAATTATACCTCGCATCATCGTCAATCGACGACAGCTACGGTTCCATCGCGCGTTTTAGAGCTCAAATTCGGAGCCCGAGGTTCAATCGGTGTCAACTGGACGAGTTCGGCGAAAGTTTTGGCTAATTCAAATTTCTAGCAACTGTTGCTGGCGGCAGCTACTGACAGGATAGCAGTAGTATGCGGCGTACCGTTGACACCAGCTTGGCGTGACGACAAGTCTACGACGTCAACAAGGTCAGCGGAGGTGGCAGCTCACCGAAAAAGGGCAAAACAGAGGTGGTGGGGTGATGAGATCCGGCCGGGCTGGGTAGCGCTGGGATCCGCTCCAGTCGGGGAAGGTCGCAGGAGGGTCGGCGATGTCGAGGAGGCGGCAACACTCACCGGCTGAGGGATCAGCGAGCAGGATGCAGCGCGGTCACAGTGGCTTCGGCACATCATGTGGAGGCCAGGCGACGGCCTGTCGGCGAGGGGAATGGTCAGTGATGGTCTGGCGGTGTTGATCGGTGGTGGTGCGGCGACCGGAGGGGCGGCGTTGGTGACGGAGAAGGAGGGCGGCGTCGAGGGTTTGGGGGAATGAGAAGCATCAGGGGCGAGGATGGGGGGGGGGGGGGCGGGGGGGTGAAGAAATGGGTCGGTGGTGATATCGTAAATAAAAGTTGACTCAATTCCGATTCGTATCAAAAATAATAACTAACTGGTAATAAATCCTTTAAAAAATAGGGGAAAATCCCATAAAATATAATAAACACCATAACACCAAAATAACATGTTCTATAACTAATAGCACCCAATCTAACCGATAATGCGTCGTAATATTTTATTCGACCTAAAAATAATTCTATGATCAAATACATAAAACATACTTTCATACATCATATACTGATAACTAATTTTTCATTATCTTTTCAAAGTTTTCATCATATACCCAGGTGTAATTAACTCTCATTGCTTATAACTCACAACTGGTCTCGGCTCAGCACGTGGTTCATTAACTAACTTGACTCAAATCGACGGTAAAACTATTAAAACTCTGACTCAAGTCATGGGTTTTACACATTGGCTTATTGATGGCTTAAATTATCTAAAATACTCTCGTTTAAATATGGGTTGGGTCGTTGGCGGTCAATTCGGATCCAGCCACCCGGAGGGCTGACGTCTACGCCAGATGGCAGCATGTTGGGCTACCCCTCTAAAAGTTTTCTTTTTAAATAAATATAAACTAGGTTGGTGTTACGACAAAGTTAGCTTTTGCTTTTACCATAATTAAGGCTGATGGTATCATGGTACTCTCACCATTTATTGAAAACTTTTCCATTTTCTTGATAATTAATCTAATTCTTTTATTACTAGATAGTATTAATAAACATCTACCCTTTCCGGATTAAAAGCTCTAAATATAACTATAAAAGATTCTCTAAAAGTATAATATTCCAACTCGGCATCATTGCAAGCATCACAATTCTAATCTAAAAGACTCAACTATTTTTTTGGGTTACAAATATGAGATCGCGATTATTCTAATTGATACGGCAGATTATTGTCACAATGATACTGACGTTTCATTCGAATAAATGAGAAGAGTGCTTTTAATCTATTTGGATTGTGAGAAAAAGAAAGAATTTTCGTATATTTTTATATGTTTGGCTTGTAAGAGAAAGAGAAAGTGTACTTTTAATCTATTTGGACGATGAGAAGAGAAAGAAAGTTTAAGAAAAATGTACTTTTTCTCACATTTTTATATGTTTGGTTTGCAAAATATTATAGTAAAGAAAAAATTATTTCAAAATTGTTTTAAAAAAATTTATCATCTCTCTAACCTTAAATCTTTTATTTTTAATTTTTTCTTGTAAAATCTATCAAATCAAATTGACCACAAAATATCATCATCATGACAGGTATAATAATAGTTTTTAGATTAATTGACATGTGATTTAGAGGCATAGGAAAACACTCATTTGAAAAGAAAATGAATGGTATTTCAACAGATTCAAAAGCACCAAGCACCATAAAAGTTAAAACGATCTCACCATTGGGAAATCTTTTTGTTCCCCAAAATTTTCTCTATTTTTCACCGCCTTTTGTTTGATTGGCCCAAAAAAGTTGGCATGTAAGTATCATCCACGTGTTTCATTAAATAAGTCAATCAAACTCAAATAAAAATTTTAGTGCATGACTTTTACGGCATTACTCCTCGTCTCTCTGTGGAGTCAATCTATATATATAATTTAAACTGTAAATGATGTATTTAAATTGCCATAGTTTCATAATAATTATATTTGATATCAGTGAAAAAGAGCTGTTAGACATTTTTTAAATACTTGGATTACTTTCATAAATAATTTTGTTATATTTAATAGCTCAAAGTAGAGTTCCTTTGGACCAATGTACATGCGCCAAGGAGCGGATTAGCTACATATATCAAAGTCTAATCATCTAGATCTTGGCCCGTAGTGCAACGACTGTGACTATAAGTTCTCTGGGTTAGGTGTGACGTGGGAGAGTTCCAGGGGGTGTCTTGTGTGTGTTGGAAATTAGTACCACCGTAAGACTAATGGCCATAAGGATTATTACAAATAATAAAAAATCCCACCAATACAGAAATGAACGTGAGACAATCGTATGATAAGGGATACTATGATGGGCACTTTCTTCAAAGCAATATCTTACCCTCTACATTAGACTACACTTTCAAGATTGGATTTTTACTCACTTACCAGTGAAACAACAAAGAAGAGAAATCAGCATTTTTTCTCAACCAAGCAAGTACCAAACCGGTAACTAATTGATCTTCAATTTTGGCTTCGAGCATAATATGCGCTTATTATGAACAAAGGTTTTTCATCCGTGCCAAATGATGGTAAGAGAATTTCCAGAAAAATTATGAGTTATTAGGCACCACATTTGTAACTAGGTACTCAAAAGTCAAAATCAGCGTGGAATGCCTAAATTTTCAACCTCTTTAAAAACATCATTAAGTAGGCAGTATTTTTTCTGAAAATTAAGCATCATATGGAGGTATCCAGTTAATTGCATAAGTCAGCAATTACCACGAATCTCAAAACCAATTTTTTTTAAAAATAAAAATAAAATAAAAAAGAAAAAAGAGGCTTCCGTTTCTAGAAGATTTGCTTCTCAAGTTTTTTGCAATTTTCGTTCATCCCTTGGTGTTAAGTGAATTCACGCGTTGCATTTAAAAGTCTTGATCAATCCCACATATATATATATATATATATATATGATTGGATAACCTGGGGGTGGCTACAGGAAAAATTTTGCAAGTCGCTTCGCTTTATGGCCGTCAGATATAATTGGACAGCCCAGATCTATTTTCATAAAAAACCTAATCTCGCGTCCAATCTGCTGCGCCGACCTTGGTGGCGGCGGCGCCTACCATCCACCGCACCTTTGCCCGTGTCAACGCCCCCTCCCCCCACCCCCCCCACCCCCATCGTCATTGAGCCCCCTTCCCCTTGCTTGTTGTCGTGCCCCCGCCCCCTTGATCATCCGCCACACTCATGCCCACGCCCACGTCCACACCCTTCCTCGCAGCGCCGGTGCCCAATCCCGCGCCTCCGCCCTTGGCCTCGGACCGCGCCCGCGGTGCCGCCGCCCTTGCTCCTCCGCTATGCCCATGCCCGTGCCTACGCCCAAAGAGCAGGTGTGGGCACAACGAGGAGGAAAGGCAACAGCACACAAGCGTGGGCGTGGTGGAGGTCCTCATCAACGTGGACGGGGGGTGTGAAGGGTGTGAATGCGGCTAAGGGCATGGGTGCGGCGGAGGGCGCAGACTTGGGCGGGGGCTCGGCGATGGGAGCGGGCGGTGGGCACGGCACTGGCGGGGGAGCATGATGGCTGCGAACGGCGAGGGCAGCGGCGGCGACGGCATGGATGGCAATGGGAGGGAGGAGGGGAAGTTTTTTAAGAAAATAAAACTAGGCCGTCAAATTATATCCGATGGCCCAAATCGAGGAGACTGCAGGAAATAATAACTTGTTTTCACACTATTTGGAAGCAGCTCATGCATAAGACATATTGAAATCAGCTTCCTTACTCATTCCCACATATCAAATTTGTTATACCAATAAATACGGCATGCGAGCCAAGTCGAGCATCTCTTTCGTTATTCAATTTATTTTTAAATTAGTTTGCTCAAGCTTTATTACCGGGTAATATATTTCGAACCGAAATCAAGCTAAACATTTACTTACTTATGCTTGATTTGTCTTTGATTATGATATGAATAATGTTAAACTGAGTCAAGCAAAATAGCTTGGTTTGATTATACATAACATTTAGGATTAACTAATAAATAGTACTAGAACATTCATTAATAAGTAGTTTATAACTATCACATGTCTTAGTTATTACTAACTAATTAAATAAGCAACTAGTTACTATGAGTGTGGTCCATATATATTCATAATTTTGTCACAATAATATATGATAAGTTATATTTAAAATATTAGTAATATTTATTTGAAAGTAATTAATCCATGGTATAAGAGTTATTTACTCTTATAAAAACTTGATATAAAAAATAGTATGCTAGTCGAGTCAAACCGATTATTATATCGAGATTAGACACATTAAACTCAGAGTTAGGAGCCAAATCGAGCAGAACTCTCCCGGTTTTATTCATAGTTCAACGAATTATTTATTTTAAATCGAGTGTTTTAAGGTGCATAAAATGAACGAGCAAGCGTTCAAAATATTCAGAGCCCAAAAGAAAACACCGGCGATCTGGGTTAGGTGGTTTACATCCTTACCAAATTGTGAACATTGAAAATAACATCTTGAATAAAGTTGTACGGCGTCGACTTTAATGGGATATCAAATTTTGAGTGCATGCATGTCTAATTGAGTCTGATCAGGTTTAAAAGTCTAAAATATTTAGCTCCTGATAATCACAAATACTGGGGCGATAAGATGACAAGACTTTGTAACTATTGTTATTAATAATGTATGACCTAGGACTCACTGTTATCAGGCAATTTCGCTCCTCTACTGAATATATTAAAGATAGACTCTAATTTTATGTTTATTGTTATTGAATAATAATATAGATTAGTTATAATAATATGATATCTTGGGATAGACTTTATTTTTAAAAACAGTATTCGATACATTAACTTGAGATAATGATTTGATTCATTTTTTAATTTGGTTGTATTTTATTGGTTAAATTTCCTCTTTTTCATCCTATCAGAGCAATTTTTTCCTTTAATTATTATAAGAGTAGGTATGTTTAGCAAAATGCTCAGGTAAATAATTCATAATTATTCGTCAACTGATAATTTGTTTTTTATAATTATATATAGACTTTTTGCATAGGAAATATATGCGGATAGAATTTGCTGGAAGCATGGAACATTCATATGGAAATTAACATGTACATAGGAGGGATCAAGTATATATACTCAAGAATAATCCTCACTAGTCGTCTCTTCAATCAAATATATGTTGAAAATCTTTTTAAGTTCGAGAAAATTTTGTTTTCTGGTTAATTTATTCAAAACAAGTTACTTGCTAGATATAATAATCAAACTTCTGGAAGAATTGTATTGCAGTATTTCTTTCAGCAAAAACATGATGCGTGCTAATTCCAAATTCCAAGTCGAGCCGCTCGGTTGGTTGGTTTACATCCGTACCAACTTGTGAACGTTAAAAATAAAAGCGGAGTGAAGTGTACGGCGTCGACTTTAATGGGACATCAGATTTTGAACCTCAAACGGCAACTGCATGCAAGTCTAATCTAGTCTGATCAGGTTTAAAAGTCTAAAATATTTATCTCCTAATCATCACAAATACTGTGGGGATAAGATGATAAAGACTTTGTAACTATTGTTATGACTCATGTATAATATTGTATGACCTAGGATGCACTGTTATCGGGCAATATCGCGCCTTGTGCAGCATATATTAAATATAGATTTTAATATATATATATATATATATATATATATATATATTATATTAAATAATAATAATAATTAATTATAATAATATGATATCTTGAGATAGACTTTATTTTTAAAAAATGAAATCAATACATAACCTTGAGAAAATGATTTGATTTATTTTTATTTTTGTTGTATTTTATTGGTTGAATTTCCTCTTTTTCATCCTATCAGTGCAATTTTTTCCCCTTTAATTATTATAAGAGTAGGTTTGTTTAGCAAAATGCTTAGGTAAATAATTCATAATTATTAGATCAACTGATAATTTGTTTGTTGAGGATAGAATATGCTGGAAGCATAGAACATGCATATGGAAATTAACAAGTACGTAAGAGAGACCAAGTATATACTTAAGAATAGTCCTCACTAGTCGTCTCTTCAATCAAATATATGTTGAAAATAATTTTTAAGTTCTAGAAAATTATGATTTCTGGTTAATTTTTTCAAAACTAGTACGTAGTAGATATAATAATCAAACTTGTGGAAGGAATTGAATTGCAGTATTTCTTTCAACCAAAATCATGATGCGTGCTAATTACAAATTCCAAGCAATTTCGTGTTTGTGTGTGTGAATTTTTTAGCAGCCATGTGCATGGCTAAAAAACATATGTATTTGTCACTATGCTTTCGAAATATGTAATACTGGATCCCCACTGGTCAGTGATGGACAAGGGTTTTTTTTCCAGGTAACATTAACTGCTGCCGTTGTTCATTAATTTGAAAAAATATGCATATCTATTCTTTCTTCTCTTCTACTTTATCTAGGATTTTGGGTACACGGATTATATTACATCATTTTATGCAATAACATATTATATTTTAGTTTTAAACTTTTTTTAAATTCTAAAAAACTCTTCGAGTTGACTCGATTCCATGTTTGCCGAGTCAAACTTTATGGATGGCACCATATTGGACTAATTTAATAATCGAATCCATGAAGCATGTCATATATAAAAATTATCAAAACATATTACTTTTATTTAAATCAACATATATAAATCAACATATTTAAGTAATGTGAATCATGTATTTATTAATTTCAAGTGTTAAAAGAGTAATATATATTACTTTTATATAGCTTTTTATTTACATAATTAAAATTTTAATATAAATGACTTTGTGACCAACTTGAATGAGTAACCTTTGAGCCTACTCTACTTTCTAATATGCCGAGTTGGGTTCGAATTTTGAATTTTGAATTATATTTTTATGATCAAAATTTAAAAATTAATAAAATTTCACATAGCCTAATCTATCCATGATCATTTTTGCCTATTTTTTATTTCTTACATATTATGAATTGTTGGCTGAACTTTTTATCATTCTATATACGGCTCACATACAGTGCAAATTTTAGCATAGTGCATGTATGTTTGATTTAAAAAACAACGCGCATATATATGTGAAATATCTACACCCAATCGAGCGTCGACCACATGCTTATAATTGGAAGTTTTATTAATTTTCAACCCGTAAATCAGAAGATTTCAGTCAGAGATCTTCACTAATATGTTTGGATTGCGAGATATTAATTGGTGAAAGGAGATTTTTTATTTCTCATTGATTTATTTCATAGTTAAAGAGAAAAGTTAAAAATGAAAAAGAAAAGCATAAAGTTGAATTATTGTTCATAAAAAATATTATGCACATCATTCTTAATTTATAAGCAGGCCTCTAAACAAACGATGGGCCTCGCACATGTAGATCTATCCATACATGAGTCAAAGAACCGCATCCGCTATGCATCACGCACCCAATAACTATGGTGGGCATTTTTTAGTGGCATGTATAAACACCAACACTTTCCCATATTTTCTTCTTTTTTTGAAAAAAATTGCAATGAAGGCAATTTCCTTTTTGGGAAACTGTTTTAAACTTTGTTTTGGCTTTTATTTTTCTTACATTTTTTGGTATCCAAAATAAGAGTGACACTCATAAAAGTATGATTTTATAAAAAGAAAAAATTAAGGTGACCTACCCGGCCCTCATGTAATTTATATAAAGTCCAAAGTATGTAATTTGAACCTTAATTTATGTTTGGGGAGTAAAGTATATAAATAGGTGGTTGATAAAATTTTTATTATTAGATATCAATATGACATATTTATAGATTTTTTAAAAATATACCAGTTTTAACCGTATTTTAAACTTAATATTTATTATAATTATTTTGATGGTTAAGATGAAAAAATTAAATTAATTTAAAGTTTTATAAATAATTAAATTTATTTTTATATTTATTTATGTGTATTTTTTAAGTATCAATTTTTTTCAAATAAAAATTGTAATTTGGAGGGCTTTTATAAAAACCGAGACAAACACAACTCTTTTCGGGAGTAATTAATTTGAAAGCTAAGGGAGATGGAAAAGTAGAGAGGTCCAAACCGTTTCCCCATCAAACATACGAGCCAAAAGGTTATCCATACGTAAGCATGTCGCACCCCTTTCCTGCAAAAAGTCTGGGATTCCCAAGGGACACTTTAATACTAGCTTATCCTATGGCTATGTAAACTCCACCTTAGAAAAGATCATAAACAAGCAAATGGTCAAGTTTTTTTTTTTTTTCTAAAGCAGGTTATCGAGTTTAAACCCGGGTTGCATAAATCGCTGATTCCGAATCGGAATCGGCCGATTCCACTCGGATCGGAGGAAAACCGATTCAAAAAACCCATTGAATCGGTTTTCATCCGAATCGGTCCATGAATCGGCCAATTAGAGTCGATTCTAACCGATTCGGAATCTGATCCCGAATCGGCCGATTCCGGGCGCAAAGGGGCGGGGCACGGCGGGGTGGGGCGGCGGCGGCGGGGAGGGACAGGGCGGGGCTGGCTGGGGAGAGGCGGGGCGCGGCGGGCGCAAGGCGAGGCGCGGCGGGCGAGGGCGGGGCGCGGCGGGTACAGGCGAGGCGCGGCGGGCGAGGGCGGGCGAGGGCGGGCGGGGCGGGTCTGGGGGGAGGGGGCGGGCGCGGCGGGCGCAGGGCGGGGTGGGTCTAGGGGGAGGGGCGGCGTGGCAGCGGCGGCGGCGGCGACGGGGAAGGAGGGCGGATGCGGGAGAGAAAGGGCAAGGAAAGAAATAACACTCAGTGGCATTCTCGTAATTAAAACTTGACTCGTGTCCGACTCGAGTCAAAAATAATAACTAACTCTAAATAATTCAAAAAAAATCTATAAAAATATTAAAAAATATCATAAATTATAATACACACAATAATATCAAAATGACATCAATATCTAATTTTTATATATTTATGTTATGAGTTGTCAAATTATTATATATGACCGATTTGGACCTATTCAGACTGATTCAACTGAACCGATTCCTGTCCGATTTAGACCGATTCCGATTCCGAATCTGACTCCCTTAAAAACCGATTCTGATTCTGATTCTGATTTATGCAACCATGGTTAAAGCGGACACCAATGACTAATTTGTTCAAACATATATAGTTCCTTAGCTA
>JAURVB010011432.1:0-37325 GCA_033002965.1 Piper betle | reverse complement strand
CTGGTCGTTACAGGGTTGGTTTGGTTTAATTTGGTCGTTACAGGGTTGGTTTGGTTTAATTTCGAGGTAACGCCTAGCCAGCTGGGCCCATAGTATTGTGAAAAAATGGCGGGTCGTTACAAAGTCCTAGGCAGTGGTACAAAAAGTTTGATTCTTTTATGGAAAAGAATGGGTACAAAAAATCTGTTTCTGATCACTGTATGTTCATCAAGAGGTTTGATGATGGTGACTTTGTTATTCTATTGCTTTATGTGGATGACATGTTGATTGTAGGACATGATGGAACCAAGATTGCAAGTTTAAAGAAGAACTTGAACAAATCATTTGCAATGAAGGATTTGGGACCGACAAAGCAAATCTTGGGGATGTCCATTCAGCGTGACAGGGGAGCTAGAAAGCATTGGGTGTCATAGGAAAAGTACACAGAAAAGGTACTTGAAAAATTCAACATGAATGATGCAAAGCTGGTTGGAGTTCTACGTGGGAGTCACTTCAAGTTGAAGAAAAGTGACTTAAGTAAAACAGAGATGATGGAAATTTAAGAGGTTCCTTATGCTTCTGCGGTTGGTAGTTTGATGTATGCTGTGGTTTGTACAAAGCCGGATATAGCATATGAAATTAGCATGGTTAGTAGACATTTAGCAAATCCTAGCAAAGAATATTAGTAAGCAGTTAAATGGATAATGAGGTACTTAAGAGGTACATCCAAAATGTGTTCGTATTTTGGAAGTGATAAACCTTTGTTGGTTGGTTACACCGATGCAGATATGGCAGTGACTTGGAGACAAGAAGGTCAACATCTGGGTTTATTGTTAATTTTACTAATGGAGCTGTGTCTTGGCAGTCTAGGTTGCAAAAGTGTGTTGTATTAAGTCCACAACTGAAGCAGAATTTATTACTACTATCAGAAGCTTGCAAGGAGATGCTATGGACAAAGAGATTTTTGAATGAAATTGGTATTAAACAAGAGAGATACATTGTACACTGTGATAGCCAAAGTGCAATTCACCTGAGTAAGAATTCAAGTTTTCATTCAAGGAGCAAGCACATTGATGTGAGATATCACTGGATAAGAGATGTGTTAGAAAGTAAATCTCTTGAGCTAACAAAAATTCATACTGAAAGGAATGTTTCAGACATGATGACTAAAGTTGTGTCAAAGGAGAAACATGTTTACTGCAGGAATGGAGCAGGCATGGATGGAGCTTCCACATGCTGGCTAGAGGTATTTCATGGAGTCGGGAAGGGGAGGTTTGTTGGGTTGTCCCTCCTCTGTAAATACATGAAATTACAACCCTATTTTGGGCAAAAACCAAGATTTTGCAGATTTGGTTAGTTGAAAGGAATAAAAGCAACGTACGACGCTTTTCTTCTTTGGTTTTTGGTTTTTGGGTTTTGGAGAAAAACTGCTGCTACAAAGGGAGAAAGAAAATTGTGTGGATTGAAGAAAGGTGAATGCTTTGTTGAGATTGGCTTACAATCGTCAATGGTAACTTCACCAAGTTCTTAATTTGTAATTTGTAATTTTTTATTCTTTCTTGGCCAATACCAATTTTGTAGAAAGTATAGTAAATTGGTATTGGGGAGTTTGTTCTCCTGTGAATCTATTTTGTATCAAACTTGTGATATAGTGAATTTGATTTGGCCATTTGCCCCATGGTTTTTTCCCCAAATTTGGGATTTTCCACGTAAAATTGTCTTGTCTGATCTCTCTATTTGTTTGGTACTTCTCATCCTTATGTGTTGAAATAGGGGATTTGTATTTGGTTTGTTTGGTTAATCCCAACACAGAGAAAGAGACGGTGGTGGAGGTGATAAACACGGTCATCACAGCCATGGCGATGGACTACCCAACCAAGAAACTGGCCGATCTACTTGTCGGACGCTGGCGGGTCGCCAGCAACGTTGAATGCCATGCGAGAGGTTGCCACCTTCGCCACCGCATGGCTGCCCTTCTGCAAGATGCATGAAGTGGTCTCTAGATCGCCGGAGGCCTATTTCTCGGCACCAAAACAAGGACACATTGGTTGTGGCCATGATTTCATTCAAGAAAGACAAAGGATAGAGGTAACACTTCATTACTTCGTCAGTTTTAGGCCTCACCATTCTAGGGAGCATAATTCTAGCCGCTAATAGAGATATCTCTTAAGTTTGTTTTACATTCTCATCACCCTCCGGTGATATATTCATACTTCATATTAATCAATTAAAGTTTGTTACTTTAAAAATACATACTTATTTAGAATTTTTGTTTGTGTATGTATTTATTTATTTTATTTATCAATATAAAAATTTAGAGTATTATCCAATCCAAATTAAAAATCTTTATAATATTAAATTCTACTTAATTATTAGAATTTTACTTAAATTACTTTTTTTACTTATAAATACCTACTCATTTAAGATTATTACATATTTTTAACATAAAATTACAATTAATTTTAATATTTATATACAAATATTGCCTTTTAAAAGCTTATATTTTTAATGTTAAATATTCATCATTTTATTCAAAAATAATAATTAGTGGTATTTTTTAGAATTAATTTTGTTTGTTATTAATATATTTTATTAATAAATTGTGTGGTTTGCTTAGCTAGTGTTATATTATAAAAGAGAAAATTATTTTCTGCACCAATCATTAAGGGAAAATTTATCACAATGACGATATAATATTGCCATCCAAGCTAGCTTAAATAAAAATTAATCGATCCATCCATTTTCAATAATACTCAATCCGAATCAATTTTTGTTGACAAAGTTAAAAAATAAACTTACGGAAAAAAAGAAAGAAAACCTACCATGCCAAAAACTAGCTTCGGAATGGGTTATGGGCACCACGGTGACCAACTCAAGACCGCTAAATGAGACCATATCATGGTTACTGCAGGCAGCAAAATTTAACTGTCTGACGGCTAGTGTCAAATCATACATGGAGCGATTCCCATATCCTAATTTTGGCTGTTATTGTCTTGAGGAGGCCAGATCTAGCAATCGAAAACAAGGGACCGTTAGATCTATCCGTAATTGCAAAATCGGCAATTTTATTTGGCTAGGTCCAAAACTAAGTCAAAATAATGGTAGATCGTTTGGGCAAAAATCGGATCAAGAATCAGCCACTAGGTACAAAACTAAGTCAAAATAATGGTGGATCGTTCGGGCAAAAAATCGGATCAAGAATCAGCCGATTCAGGACGTTCTGAGCCGATTCTTACCTTGAGTTGATGACGACAAAATTGGTCGATTTAGGTTGGGGACAAAGGGCTTGGCAGGGCGGTGGAAGAGATCTACCATGGCGAGGGGGGATGTGGAAGGAAGGGGGTGGGGGGACGGGGCTCGGGGGAAGAGACACGGGGAGGATGACGGGGTGGTAGGATGGGGTGAAGCTCAACTAAGTGGCGGTGGCGGGTGGGGGGGGGGAGGGAGATAGCGGCGAAGGACAGGGTGGTGAGGGGGAGAGAGGAGCAAGATGGGGTGAGGCTTGGCAGGGCAACAAGCAGTGGGCGGTGTGGGGGGAGGAGATTTGGTGGCCGGGGGTGAGAGAGGGGCTGGGGATGGAGAAGAATGAGAGGGTAGTTTGGGTAATAAAAATTGATTCTCTCCTTATTCGAGTTAATAATAAAATAAATTATAAAATATAATATAATATAATATAAAATATTATATTATATTATCTAATAAATAAAATATAACCGATAATAGTCTAATCACGCGTTCAAGAATGATGCGAGGGATAAGGGGAGGAGATTAATGACCGATTTTAACCGATTCAAGTGAATCAATTCTAATCAAATTTTTAATGAATCGGTCCGATTCGACAACTCCCT
The DNA here is from genome assembly GCA_033002965.1 of Piper betle. Classification (NCBI taxonomy): domain Eukaryota; kingdom Viridiplantae; phylum Streptophyta; class Magnoliopsida; order Piperales; family Piperaceae; genus Piper; species Piper betle. The sequence continues at coordinate 33,498 of JAURVB010011432.1, read as the reverse complement.
TCAAATCTAATTTAATCGTTCAATTCCGATTTTTACAATTATGGATCTATCACTATTCTCTAGGCCAATTGGTCCACCCAATGATGGGACTTTAGAAATTTTAATATTATTTTATTTACGCTTTAATTTCCCCACCTACTAAGTTTGAAAATAATTTTCCTTTTCTTAGGCTCTAGGCCAAGTGGGCCACCAGCGATGGAACTTAAGGAAAATTTAATATTATTTTATTTTTTTATAAATACGCTTTAATTTCCCCACCCAGTAAGTTTGAAAATATTTATTCTTTTCTTAGCAAAAAGCTCAAACTAATACTATTTTATGCCAGCCGACCTAACATGTTTTTCAAGTCTTGCCGTCAAATATTTAAATGTGGCATGCACCTTCCTTAACTGAGTCAACTAGGACAACTTAGATATTTGATATGGGAACGCGTCGCAGTCATGCTCATGACATAGCCAATGCTTATGATGTAGCCCATCATCCATGATATCATATGATATGTACCGTGCAGATCATCCATGATATGATTTATGACGTGGCACAATAATATACACTAGCTTGATTGATAACATAATTTTATAATATTTGATTAAATAACATAATAGGTCGATGCCAAGTCATCAGGCATTTTACAACATATAGAATAATCGGAGCAGTTGTTTATTAAACCAAATATGTTCTTAATTATTTGATTTAGCTAAATATATTGGTATCTTATTTCTATGTTATGCCATTAATTTATAATAACATATAATTCCCCAATTTATAATAGAAATATATTTTCATCATGCTGAAAAATAAGCATAATTTAGTCATTTCCTATAAAAATTAGGAGGTCCTAATAAATAATTCTTGAATAACGACCGCTTATTTGAAATTATTCAAGTGATTCTTGTATATATGAAGATCAATCTAAAATATTTGTTACTAAAATATTCAAGAATTGTCGTTATAGTTTGGCAAAAGAGAAGTTGCAAAAGAGTGTAAAAGGGCACTCCTCAAGGCCGATAAATGTTTTCCTTGAGTATCATGGTGTAATAATTAGTCGTCCAAATTCTCTTATATAGCTTAATCCTCCACTAATTTAAAAGTTCTATAAAAATTCTTTCATTTGTTACAATTAAGTTCCACTTCACACAACTAATTTATACCACATATAATTTAGAAACCTCTCCACCCTAACACGTCTTAATATCTGGACACCTAGATATTCTAATACCTAAAACCAAGAACATTGATAAACAGGAAATATAAATTTGTGCATTTTAATCTTCCTGTTATGATGGAAGTTAGAATCACCTTTCTCCCAAAAGTGCAAATCCATTCTTTTTTATTTAAAAATCAACCCAAAAAGACCGATACATAAGATAAATACACAAACAAGTAAGAAAAATTCACCCAGCTCCTCCGTATTTTATTCCCTCTCCCACAAAAACTCAGCAACACGTGCGTTGGTAATTCCATCAATTAACTCATTGTGAAGAGAATGGGTCAATTCGGACAACTTCCTTATATTTCTAGTTAAATAGAGTGTGAAAAAGTTATCTATATAATCATAATTATATAGCCAATTATATATTATATTTAAAATTTGGCCGAAAAAATACTTTTTGGCCTTTTGTTTCAAATGAATTAACTATGTCTTGTTACATCAAGAATTTGTTCCTTACGAAAAATATCAAAGGGGCTCGATGACTTCCCGAACAAATTCTTACGAAATCTATATATGAACGTTGATTCATAAAAAATATAAAACCAAACCACTTCGAATTCTTGGTTCATCACTAGAGATGGCTTAAAACCAATGATTTATTATCGAATGGATTGAGCACAACTGTCATTTTTGTCGGGCATCACTCTCTTTAATGTATCCTAGTACTTTATTTTCTAAACTATCCTCTCTTCTCTTCTGTGATTATATACTCATGCAAAACAAAAGTGAGCACTATAATACCAATTGACAATGACGGGAATTTGAGATCTTTGGAAATTGGTGCAAGCTAGGTAATTCTAGGTCGTAAAACTAAACAAAGAATATTGTAAATCTTGATTTGAGGTTCCCCTTCAAATTAGGGCTGAATTTCTTGAGAATTAGTAATTATATATAAGCCTCAAGGATAACATCTAATTTGATAAAATGATTCTTCGTAAAATAGAAAAAAGAACATATATTGCTTCTTATAGAGACTTCATAGGTTTGGTCTCCTGGGCAAGGCCATATTCAACATCGTAACCCTTACCAAGACTTGGGAATTAGGAACGCCAGATAGAACACTATGGGTACGCACACAGAACCATTTTTGCTCTTCATTTCCTTCTTTTTAACATTTTGCCTTTTTTTTTTCCTATGTGCATCCCCTTGTGAGTCCCTTGGGTGGCTTTCTTAATAATTAATCCTTACCGTGACATGAATATGGGCAGGCGCAGAGCAAAATCATGGTCACGGCGGCCATCGCCATGGTCGCTCTGCTGCTCCACTCCTTCACTTATTCACATGGCTCCTCATGCTCAAGCTCCGGTGGGGGCCTGTAGGCGGCGTATAATTAAACTAAATCAATTTAATTTAAATTTCTTGATTTTTTTTAAAAAATATAATTTTTCGTCTTTGATTACTTTTTTATGTATATTTGTTAGGTATTTATTTTTTGGGTATTATTTAGTGCTTTCCTTTTTTTATATAAGTATTTTTCATATCATGTTCTCAGTAAAGATAGAAAGAAAATTTTAATATAAGTGTGTATCCTCTATTAAAATTTTTTTTCCTTTTCATAAAATTATGTGATATTATTTTATAGATAATTATTAACTAGATAAACCAATAATGCATGGAAACGCTTTTTGGAAACCGTGAAGAAAAGAGATGATTAGAAATTGGAGGTTGGGAAGAATCCGAAGAAGTTTATTTTAACGCAAAATTATATCCCCCTATTATATTTTTAACTGTATTTTGAGTATGTAAGTGATATTATATATATTATTATATTATATTATATTATCGAGTTGAGTTCGAGTTATAATCGAGTCGAACACTGCTTTACTCAAACTCGACTCGTAGGATTCGAGCTTGACTTGAGTTCGAGTCGAGCATTTAAATATCGAATTTCGAGTCGAGTTGAGCCGAACGCTAAATACTCGCGAGCTGGCTCACTCAATTGACCACCCCTACCCACTTGCAATGTAAGGGGTGAAATAAGGGTTAAGAACATTCCCATATTTAAAATGATATGAATTGTGACCTCAATAAATATGTTTAATTAATTAACTAATTACTTGGGACACCATCTAAATTTTCTTAATATTGAGAATGCCAAACCTCATAATATATATATATATATAATATTTTTCAAAATAAATCAAATAATTTATTGCAAGAACGCCAAACCACATAACATATATACTTTTTTCTAAAAGAAATCTGATAATTTATTGCATTGAGTTATTCTAAGATGGATGTGCCTTAACTTTTAGATCCAAATGAGGTGGATACTGTCGGCGGTTAATTTCAACACGTGGACTATACATCTTAATTTATTCATCAACTCAAAAATTATTTTAATATATATAAAACTCTAACGCATTAACTGCCTTTTCTAACAAAATTACCAAAACACAATTGGTAATGATTAGAGGCCTGATCGTTATCTTTAAGTTTAAGTACGCCATGTGCTCGCATTTATATCGACTGACCAGGGCCCAATTTGCTGGTCCACGTCATTTATTATGTGAGAGAGGCTGGCCGCGGCCCAATTTGCTGCTCCACGTCATTTATTATGTGAGAGAGGCTGGCCATGCGACCAGGAGAAGATTTCCTGGTCGACCGACCTTCAGATCAGATGCAAAGCTCTTCTCCCATTTTTTACGTTACGTTGGAAACGATATTCCCGGTTATTGACAATTTACACTTTAGAACAATTCCTCAAGTTTCTCTGAAAAACATAGGAATTCCTTTTCCCTTTCAGCCCCCGGCACTTGCTCACCCTCGTCGCCTCCAACCTCTGCCGCCGCCGCCGCTACAAGCAATCTCCGATCGTCCTGGGGTTGAAGACACTATCGAGACCACAGCAATGGCTACAGCTAATTAAATAAGTTGCAGCTCACCGTATAAATCAATGGTATATATATATATATATGGAATAAATCTTCCTGTACCGCAGCACGCCATCTTGGCTGTGCTACAGTATGATCTTGGCCGTTGGATTAGCATCCATCGGCCAAGATCTATAAAAAAAAGGAAAAAGGGGGGCGTGCACAGGCCGCAGCAGCGCCGGCGGAGGGGCGGGGAAGGCCGCCCGGCGGCCGCGACGGCCGGCGGGGGGGGCGCCGGCGACAGGGGATGGGGGGCGCGCGGGGCGCGGCACGGCTGGGTGGCGGGCGGAGGCCGAGGGGCGCGGCGGGTGGCCGGGCGGGGGGACGGAGGACGCAGGGCGGGGTCCGCGCGGCGGGGTGGCGGGCGGGGACGAGCGGCGGTGGTGTCGCTCGGCGTCGGGGCGGCGGCGCCGGCAGGGAAGACCGGGGGCGGCGAGATCCGCCGCCTGTCGCCCGGCGGATACGTCGCCGCCCGGCGGGGCGGCGACAGGCGGGGCAGGGGTGGCGTCGCCGTCGGCGGCGGCGCGCGGCGGAGCAAATTTATGGTTGTCATGTGTCAGCCGTTGGATTTGATCCAACGGCTGAACACTCGCAGCACAGCCATCTTGGCTGTGCTGCAGTACAACAAATCACTCCTCTATATATAGATATATGCATATATATATATATATGGGGCAGAGAAAGATATTGATCATGAAATTATTTTTGCTAACATGTGTAATATGCAGTCAATGTTTCAAGGGTGATAATGATCGGAGTAAGGAAGATCTCTTAATTACATTTAGTTATAACCTAAGGGTGAAATATCATTTTTGACTTTTTGTCATTTTTTAAATTGTTTTTATTTAATCATGTACATAAAAAGTGCTTTGTTTTTATTATTATTATTTTCATCATTTATTAGAAAATATTTTTTAATAAAATTTCATTATTAAATATCTTTTATTTCAATTGATTATTGTACTCCGAGTACGTTTGTTCGTGCTAATAATACGTACAATGAATAGTGTATATATATATTATTATATTCTGAAGCAATTAGTATACGTTAGAACATATAGTTAGTGCCATCCTAACATGACGGAAACAATATTGTCACTTTTACATTAGAAACAAAAAGCTCCCTCTTGCTTACGAGAGTTTTTAGAGCTGCTGCCTGGTGTAGGACACCTGGTACTCAGCCCCTGAGAGAGAGAGAGGGACCAATGGCCATGGAAGGTGAAGCAGCTCCTCTCCACGTGGTATGGGTGCAGCAACCTCGCGCCTTCATCAACAGAGCCCTCACTCTTCTTCAGTCCTGCATGCTCCTCGCCATGTTTTATTACCGAGCAACCACCGCTTTCTCCCTCCACTTCCGCCGTGCTGCTGGCCCGAGCCGTATCTTTCACGGCCGAGGCCACCTTCGCCTCTTGCTGGCTCCTCAGCCAGCCTTTTAGGTGGCGTCCCGTCACCCGGGAAGTGTTCCCGGAGCGGCTACCGGCCGACGAATCGCTGCCGACCATCGACGTCTTTGTCTGCACGGCGGACCCAGAGAAGGAGCAGGTGGTGGCGGTGATGAACACGGTCATCGCAGCCATGGCGATGGACTACCCAGCCGAGAACTGGCCGTCTACTTGTCGGACGATGGCGGGTCGCCGGCGACGTTGAACGCCATGCGAGAGGCTGCTGCCTTCGCCACCGCATGGCTGCCCTTCTGCAAGAAGCACGGAGTGGTCGCTAGATCGCCGGAGGCCTATTTCTCGGCGCCGGAAGATGGACGGATCGGTTGTGGCCATGATTTCATTGAAGAAAGACAAAGGATACAGGTAACACTTCATTACTTAGTGTTTACGCCTCACCATTCGAGGGTGATGCAAAAATCATTCCGCCTATTTAAATAGGATTGGAAGGATTCCAATCTTAAAAAGAGGGTAAATTGGGTTTAATACGAATCAGTCCGTGAATCGACCGGATTCGAGCCGATTTTGGAATCGGCTGATTCGAGCCGAGTCCGGATGGTGGCCTGGGATGGGCCAGGATGGGCCAGGGGAGGAGGCGGCAAGGGTGAGCGACAGGGCAACGGGGGGGGAGGGGGGGGCGCAACAAAGGTGGAGGGTGGGGTGGTGCGCCAGGGACGGAAGGGCGGGGGAGTGCAGATTGGGCGAGGAGGGGAGGGGCGGGGTGCAGTGGGGGACGAGGTGAGACCGGTGGGGCGGAGCAAGGCAGATCGGGCGTGGCCGGCGGCATAGGGGGCGGATTGGGCGGGGGCAGCAGCGAGGTGCTCAGGGAATGGTTAGGGCCGACAGGGAAGGGGTGGTGGGGCGGGGGATGGGGCAGGCTCGGCAGGGGGAGGCTGGGAGGGGCGGCGGTGGGGGTGAAGGAGCCGGGGCCGTGGGGGAGGGGTGGGGGGTGGGGGAGTGAATCCGGGTAAAAAAAACATACACTGTGGCATTTTCGTAACTAAAAGTTGAGTTGCCTCCGGCTCGTGTCCAAAAAATAACTAATTCCAAATAATTCAAAAAAAATCTTAAAAAATATTTTAAAATATCATAAAATATAATATACATAATAATATCAAAATGACATTAATAACTAATTTTTATATATTTATATTATGAATTGTCAAATTATTATATATAACTGATTTAGACCAATTCAACTGAACCGATTTCTGACCGATTTAAACCGATTCGATCCGATTCAGTGACTCACGTTGAAAACCGATTCCAATTTTTGCAACTATAGGGGGAGCATAATTCTAGACGCTAATAGAGATCTCTCTTAAGTTTGTTTTACATTCTCATCACCTTCCCGGTTTTTCTTGGGTTTTGATCATTTATGATTTTTAGGGCCCATTAATATTTACTTAATTAAAATTTAATAATATTATTATTTATTAATGAAAAATATTAAAGTATAATTCTAACAAAATTAAATTTTTTGAAAAATGGTAAATTTTAATATATTCATACTTCATATTAAACAATTAAAGTTTGTTACTTTAAAAATACATACTTATTTAGAATTTTTATTTTCTTGTGTATTTATTTACTTTATTTATCAATATAAAAAATTAGAGTATTATCCAACCAAATTAAAAAATTTTAAAATAATAAATTCTACTTATGTATTATAATTTTACTTAAATTACTTTTTTTACTTATTAATACCTACTCAATTAAGATTATTACATATTTTTAACATAAAATTACAATTAATTTTAATATTTATATACAAATATTGTCTTTTAAAAGCAGATATTTTTTTAATGTTAAATATTCGTCATTTTATTCAAAATTAATAATTAGTGGTATTTTTAGAATTAATTTTGTTTGTTATTAATATATTTTATTAATAAATTGTGTGGTTTACTTGGCTAGTATTTTATTATAAAAGAGAAAATTATTTTCTATATTACCAATTGTTAAGGGAAAATTTATCACAATGACAATATAATATTACCATCCAAGTTAGCTTAAATAAAAATTAATCGATCCATCCATTTTAAATAATACTCAATCGGAATTAATTTGTGTTGACATAGTTAAAAAATAAACTTCAGAAAAAAAAAAAGAAGAAGAAAGCCTACCATGCCAAAAACTAGCTTCGGAATCAGATACGGGCAGTGCGGTGGCCAACTCAAGACCGCTAAATGAGACCATTTCATGGTTACTGCATGCAGCAAAATTTAACTATATAAAACCTAGTGTCAAATCATGCAAGGAGCGATTCCCATGTCCTGGCTGTTATTGTCTTGAGCTGGGCCAGATCTATGACTGTGAGGCTCTAGGCGAACTGGTCCACCTCATGGTGGTTCTTCTTTAAATGCGGCAATTTCCTTTCTTACCTGACTCGACTAGGACACCTTAAATGTTTGATATCGAAACGCGTCAGGGTCGTTCTCATGACATAGCCATTCTTATGATGGAGCCCATCATCCATGATATCATATGATGTATACGGTGTCATTAAGCACATCATCATGATCTCATATGATTTATGAAGTGGCACATTAAGATACACTAGCTTGATGGATAACATAATTTTATAATATTCGATTAAATAACATAATATGTCAATGTCAAGTCATCAGACATTTTACAACATAGAAGAAAAGAAGATATTCTAAATTTACAACATATAGAATAATCAGAGTAGTTGTTTATTAAACCAAATATGTTCTTAATTATTTGATTTAGCTAAATATATTAGTATCTTATTTTAATGTCATTCCATTACTTTATAATAACATATAATTCCCCAATTTATAATGGATATATATTTCCATCATGCTAAAAAATAAGCTTAATTTAGTCATTTCCTATAAATATTAGGAGGTCCTAACAAATAATTCTTGAATAACACCGCTCATTTGTAATTATTTGAGTGATTCTTGTATATGTGAAAATCAATCTGAAATATTTTTTACTAAAATATTCAAAAGTTGTCGTTATAATTTGGCGAAAAAGAGGTTGCAAAAGAGTGTAAAAGGGGCACTCCTCAAGGTCGATAAATGCTTTCCTTGAGTATCATGGTGTAATAATTAGTCCTCCAAGTTTTCTTATATAGCATAATCCTCAGCTAATTTAGAAGTTCAATAAAATTTCATTTGTTACAACTAAGCTCCGCTTCATACGATTAATTTATACGACATATAATTCAGAAACTTCTCCACCCTAAAACATTCTGATGTCTTGACAACCTGGTATTCTAATATCTAAAACCGAGAACATTAATAAATATGAAGGAAATATAAATTTGTTTATTTTAATCTTCTTGTTATGATGGAAGTTAGAATCACCTTTCTCCCAAAAGTGCAGATCCATTCTTTCTTCTATTAAAAAATCAACCCAAAAAAGATTGATACATAAGATAAATACACAAAAAAGTAAGAAGAAATTTGCCCCCCTCCTCCGTATTTTATTCTTTCTCCCACAAGAAAACTCGCAACACTAACCCTCTTGGTAATTCCATCGTTCAGATGATTGTCAAAAGAATGGGTTAGTTTGGACAACTTCCTTATATATCTGGTTAAATAGAGTGTGAAAAAATTATCTATATAACCACGATTATATGACCAATTGTATATTATATTTAAAATTTGGCCGAAAAAATTATTTTTTGCCCTTTTGTTGCAAATGAATTAATTAAGTGTCTTTTTACATCAAGAATTCTTTCCTTATGAAAAAATATCAAAGGGCTTATTACTTGCCAGACAAATTCTTACTAAATCTATATATAAACGTTGGCTCATAAAAAACATACAACAAAATCACACCAAATTCTTGGTTCATCAAGAGAGATGACTTAGAACCAATGATTTATTATTGAATGGATTGAGCATAATTGTCATTTGTGTCGGGCATCACTATCTTTTAATGTATCCTAGTGCTTTATTTTCTAAACAATCCTCTCTTACCGTGACATGATCAAATGAACAAACAGACAGACTAATTAACAACGCTTATAAGGAAAGTACTAGTCGAGCAAATGTAGACTAGCAAAGGAATATGAGACTTGATGGTTATTCATTTTCTTAACATTACATGTAGTTCCTTTATGGTGCATTCAAGAAGCGTGTCAATACATTCGAGCGTGGTGGAAGGGCTTCGACGGATCGTCCAGCTTTGGTCGAGGTAAACAAATATTAATTCAATGCATGGATGCATCCAAATTAAGACTATGAATAACATTCCTAAATACCTGGTGTAATCATGTATAAGCTTAGGTGATTATCGACAAGACCGCTACTGATCAACATCATCGCAATGATAAGACAAAAATTCCCATGCTCGTATATGTTTCACGAGAGAAAAACACACTCGTCCATCACAACTTCAAAGCCGGTGCACTCAACGTTTTGGTATGATCGCCATGACCTTCTCTCTTCTTACTTTTATGATTCATGTTATGTGTTCTAATTCCCTATGATAATGATAAATAATAGACGTATTAGATCAGTTTTTTTGTTCTTTGCAGCTAAGGGTATCCGGCGTAATGAGCAATGCTCCATACTTGCTGATGCTGGACTGCGACATGTGTAGCAACGACCCTTCCTCGGCCAGGCAAGCTATGTGTTTCCATCTCGACCCAGATCTATCTTCCACCTTGGCTTTTGTCCAATTCCCTCAGATTTTTGGTAATCTTGGCACTAAAGACATCTATGGGAATGGATTCATATTCGCGTTTAAGGTATCAATTCCAGATTTTATTTCAATTAAGATGTTCTCCAAGCAAACAATTTCTGATACAAAACGACCCATGTTCTACGTACTATCTTTGATTCCTGTTGGTGAAGAAAATGATGCATTTTAAAAAGATTGAGCGTAATAATGGCATTTTGTGGTTTGTTTAGAGGTTCTTGCCCGGCATGGATGGTCTCCAAGGGCCCATCCTTATCGGGCACTGGCTTCTACATAAAGCGTTCTGCTTTGGACGGAGCTAAACCGGGAAGTGAGTACGAAAAACCTCTCACAGATATCTAAATGTTGGAGTTTTGATATAAAAATGGTGGTGGTTTCAAACACTACTTCTGCTTGAGTTCTTATAATATACTTGATCATCTGATTTTGCTAGCACTATATACATATATATTAGCAACATGACAGTGGATTGGAGACTGGATTCATGGTTAGTGTATTCATCATCTATAAAGTAAATATATTTCAGAGGGAAAGAACAACAACAATATCGATCATATCAAGGAAACATCTGGTTCATCACCTCTTCTGATTGCATCTGATCCTGTGAATCAAGATGGTAGCAAAGCAACTACAAAGGATTCAACAAGAGCAGAGGCTCACATTCTCGCTTCTTGTGCTTATGAAAACGATACAAAATGGGGCAAAGAGGTAAAAATAAACTCATTGCCTGGCGCAGTACATTAGGCCAAGCTAATCAAAGTACATTAACATTTGGTGATGAAGCTTCGTGATGAGCAAATAGTGACATAATAAATATTGGGTCTCTCTCACAGATTGGATTTCTATATGGCAGTGTAGTGGAGGACTACTTCACCGGCTTTAATTTGCACTGCCGAGGTTGGAAGTCCGTCTACTTAAACCCTTCAAGGCCCGCCTTCGTGGGATCGGCTCCTATAAATATGCGAGACACACTAGTTCAGAACAAGAGATGGACATCCGGTCTATTGCAGGTGGCTCTTTCACGCTTCTGTCCTCTTACTTGGGGGGCAACCAGGACTTCCATTCCTCAGAGCTTTTGTTACGCATCTATTGCTTTTTGGCCTCTCCAATCTCTCTTATTGTTCTATGCTTTACTGCATCCAATCTGCCTCTTTAATCGCATCTCTTTATATCCCAAGGTCACAACATTCTCCCTAGCTATTGTATACATTATTGCAGTTGGCTATAAACATTGATCTACTATATACTTTAAGTGCATATTTACTCATGCACTGATGTAGGGGCTAACCAAATTTTCGGGGTGGCTAGAAATATTTTGCACTGATTCTCATGCATGTATCATTTTCTGTCACTTGAGAATGACAAATTAAGGATCATATATAATTGGCCATTTTCTTGCAGGTTTCGAGTCCATGGTTCATTGTTTTCTTGGGGAATTACATTCTGTACGTGGGTCAGGCTATAGGAGACTCGTTGATCAGTGGGATGCTCTTCAAGCAATGGTGGTATGAAGAAAGATGTTGGATGATGAAGGTGGTGTCGGCCTTCTTCTTTGGAAGCTTGAGTGTCATCCTCAAGTTCATTGGCATCGGCCAAGTAAATTTTGAATTAACAAACAAAACAACAGAAGTGGGAACGTTAGAAAGATACTCCAAGGGTGTGTTTGATTTCCAAGGCACGGGTTTGCTGATAATACCTCTGATTACAGTGGCCATAACCAATGTTATGTGCTTAGCAGTTGGTGTTTGGAGAATGGTTAGAGAAAGAAGTAGTGATCTGATGATGGGGGAAGTTGTTGTGAGCAGTATTATCTTGATCTTCACCCAGCCAATACTTGAAGGTATATTGGTCAGGAGTGATGAAGGCAAAGTTCCGACCTCACCATTTTTGTTCTCTATGATATTATCTGCCGTCATTCTATCTTTTGGATGTGTGTTCTAATTATGGTTAGTGCATGCCATTATGTTCTTGAACATTACAATATTTAAGCATCTAGCATTTGCTAATTAACACATAATATTAAATATAAATAAATTTCTCTGGGAAGCAAATTTCTTAAAAGTATTTTTTTGCCTATGACAATCTATTTATGTTTGTTCAGATGACAAAGCACATTCGAACTAGGAACCGCTGTAACATTCATATATTTGAATTGCCGAGTCTGCATGGGCATAATGTAGCAATGCTCAAGTATAACAGCTCCATAGAGCCATAGACACATGGTTTGGACAATTATTTGAGGATTCGGCATTATTCAAACATTATTTGTTATCATGATTTGGGAAAAAAGAAATATATTCCATTGATGACATTGGACCATTTGGCAACATCAATAGGCAAACTAAATGATAAGATAACCTCAAAATTGTATAGTACTTTAATTGAATGATAAGTAATTAGTCTTATAACCAACCTGGCCTCATGGGATCAAAAGGGCAAAGAACTTGTTGTAATCAATAAAAATCCCATTTTCTTAATTATAAGCAATTTCCCCTAATTCATTTTCATAAATAAGTTCTCTAACGCCTCTTTCTTCATAAAAAACTCTAATGATTAATATCTTGAATTTTGAATAACTAGAAATTATACTTACAAAACAAGTTTCAAAATTCAACTATTCCAAATAAAGACCAAACAAGTTTCAAAATTTAACTATTCCCGACTAAAGACCAAAACGTGAGAAGTTTACCACCAGCCCGCATTGACTTGTGGGAAACGTTGCAAAAGTTGCCGGGGAAAAGAACGTAGCAATAAGTGGGCCCAAAATGTTTTTTTAAGGATACCCAAATTGTATTTTAGTACATTATATTTTTTAGGTCTCCTTTCCATACTATTTATAACGATCTGAGCAGAAATTGATATGCCTAAATTATCTACTTAAAATAATTAATCAAAATTAAAATTTATAAATACATGTTAATTATATATTAGATTTTATTTAGTCTCTGTTAGACGTAGAACTAACTATTTGAGAAATTTAATATTTTGGTAATAATCTGACCTAATTACAAATTGGTAGACTTAAGTCATTCCCTTAAAATAATTAACCAAAGTTAAAAATTATAATTACAACTTTATTTATATATATATATTAGATTATCTTACCTCAACAAGTTTTGAGGGAGATTTTATATTTTGCTCACATTAAAAAAATTCTATGAACTTAGAATCTTTAAATTTTTTATAGTTTATGAAACTTATTAGAATCTTTATCTAGATATACTTTTATCATCCAACATGCAGTTAAGTGTCCCAAAAAAATATATAAATCATCTCTTCTAACGATTGAATGTGGGTCTAATTTTGAATATTTTGAGTCAGGTAAGATTATTAATTTAGATTAGTATATTTTTTGTACCTTATTTAAAAATAGATACATGATATTTATGTTAAAAAATAAAAATATCTTTAGGACCCGTATAAAGATCAGACCCGACCCGACCCGTACAAAGCTTCTAGAGAAAAGGTAGAGGACGGTCGGAAGCGGTCGCCCAGTAGTTTTTCCCCATTTTCTCCCCAAAATTTTGAGCTCCTTCTCTTCTTCCCCAACTCCTCCAATTCTCTACCGCCGACGCTCCCATCGGACTTGCAGGCGACGTTCACACTCACGACCCGACTTCTCCGTTGCTATAGGTCGCTAAAGTTCCTTCCTTTTTTCGTCTCTTTCTATTTTTTTTCTCGTTTGTTCTTTCTTTTTAGGTTTAGGGTTTCGATTTTTTCTTTTTGGTTGGGGTTGCTAATTTTTGTCTAATTGATGTTTTTCCTTGATAAAAATTGGAGTTTTTGTGGATTCTAGCTTCTAATTGATTTGTTGTTTGGGTTGATTTGCACATTTATTATATATGTCTTGATGGAGCTGCAGTCATGCTTAGCTTTTGTTGAATTCAGTCTGGTTTTAGTTTTGGTTTATCTATTAGATTGTGCAAATACTGCAGTTATTCGTGGTTTGGATGCTTATATTAGCTGTGGTAAAGTACTGCGAAGATATATTTCAATAAATGCTGCCAAATGCTGTCAGATATTATTTATTGTTGTTTTTTGTTTTATTATCTGTGTTTTGGATGTTGATCAAGTATAATAGAGCTATTTTGAAAGTTGGATTAGAATGTAAATTAAGCTCCTGGCAAAATTATTAATGGGTTTGTCGGTGTTAGAAGTGAATATGATATGCAAAGTGTTGTTGTTTTCCTATCATGTTAATATATATATATATATATATATAGATACACACACATTTACATATATAGATTTTTATCTGGGATAAGTCTCTGCGTGCAGAGTTGTCAGCAACGTGGGTAAAGATGGATTCTCACCAATCGTTTTCCTCCTCAAATACCTCCCTTCATTTGGAAACAGAAAGACCAGCACCTGATGTTGTTGATCACTCTGCCCAGTCATCAGACACCATGAGGAATAAGGAGGAGAATGTTGGAACTCAGGACCAGGGCCATATAGGTGTGCTGGAAGTTTACACTTCACCAGGCCAGAGACATCCATAACATTTGCATTTACCACAAGCAGGATGTCTATGCTAAACTTTGTCTCACCAATGATCCTGATTCAAACTTCTCCACCAATATCATCAATGGTGGAGGAAGGAATCCGGTCTTCAATGAGGGACTCCAGCTCAAGGTCCACAATGTGGATTCATCCCTCAAGTGTGAGATATGGATGCTGAGCAGGAGTGAGGAACTACCTTGAAGACCAGTTGTTGGGCTTTACTCTGGTGCCCGTGTTGGATATACTGGGAGCCAATGGCAAGCTGGTGCAGGAATTCTCCCTCTCCTCCACTGATCTGTTCCATTCTCCGGCAGGATTTGTTGAGTTGTCTCTCTCGTACCATGGGACCTCCCCCGAAGTTGTGGCTCTTTCTGGCCCACCTGTACCCAGGGCTAAGGATGCTGCCCATCCCAGTGGGGAGGAAAGGGAGGGTCCAGTTCCTTGTGAGCTGACTAAGATTGAATTCCCTGATCCTAAGATTGTGAATGAGAATGAGATGATGGTTTCTGAATATTTTACCATTCCTTGCTCTGAGCTAGAATCTCAATCTCCAGAAAGCCTAGTCACAACCGAAGATGAGAATTACTTGGATTTAGGTGCTGGTCAGGCAGTGGAACACTCATCCCATGAAAGCACGAAGGAGGAGTCACCTGCAAGTAGTGCTACGACCAATGGGTCCAGTGAATCTCCTGCCAGTGTTCCAAATGAAACTGAATCAACTCCGCAATCAGTATCCAATGGTCAAGATGAGAAGCCGAAAGACGTAAATAAGTGCGTTGAAGATGAAACAAAGATCAATTTATCCCATGAAAGAACCGGCAATTCATTCCCACAGCCCCTGATCAACATAAAGATTGAACCCGAGCAGCCAGTGGTGCAGCAAGATATTGTGGACATGTACATGAAGAGCATGCAGCAGTTTACTGAATCTTTGGCCAAGATGAAGCTGCCAATTGACATAGACAATAAGAGCTATACAACTGTTGCTGCTAATGCTACTAATACTAATACTCATACGGAGACTGAAAATTCACCTACTGATTCAAAGGGACAGCCAAAAAGTAACGGATCTAAGGTGTTTTATGGGAGCAGGGCCTTCTTTTAAGCTATATATGCTGATTGATATCGTCTGGGGAAGCACTAGTACTACTACTACTATTTGGATCAAATGGAAGCAGAAAGTATTTTATCTTGAGAGTGTTTCATGGGAGCAGTGTCTTTTTAAAGCTATATCTCTCTTGATTCCGATTCCAGATACTAGTTTTCATCGCGTGTGACTGCGTGACTAGAACTGATGTATTAGTGGGTACTGGAGTTTTAACCATTGTAATTTATGTATGCAATAATCTGTAGGCTTGTCAAATGTTGTGGTACTTGTGTTATACTATGTACTTCCACTACTACCTGTATTGTCATTTATGGTAGTTATTTTCTTTTTTAAACTTTTGTTTCATGTAGCGAATAACTCAGGTACCAGTCAAATTGCTCCTGTCCTAATAGTGAGAACAATGCATCGTATATCATGTATTAACACTTCGTCGACACTGATCGACAGGACTTTTGGTGGCACGTCAAGAATAGTTCGTCCAGAACTTGGAAATGGGGGATGGCAATGTCGTAATATCGTCCCCATTCCCGAGGATTCTGGTAATTCAATCCCCTTTTCCACGAGTGTGGAGCTAGTGTGTTTGTGCCGTCCCAATTCGAACAGGTGTGAGATTACGGGTAAACGCGTGTCATCGGAATTTATTGCTGAACAAAATATCTGGTCATTTCTGTGACTATTTTGATCACAAACTCGTCTTATTAATGGCATTGGTAGTCATTATTTGATCTTAGCTTCAGTTAAATAGTTTCTTCTTATTTGAAGAGTTAAATATTTTCTCAATCGCTTCACGTCTTCCATCCTAAGGTGAATAATGGATGAGCATTCTTACGTGTTGGAGTCCTTTCTTTATTAAAGATTACAAAATGAGCTGAAGCTCGAATCTTCACAAGTTACAAAGTCATTCGTTTTTCTTCTCAGGTTTCCGAACCCACACTGGCCCTTCCCACGCGATACCTACACAAACAATGAATATAGTGATTGATTATGTCACAAAAACCGGAATGAGTCCAAATGAAGTCGTGGGCTTCAGAAAAACTGTTCAAAATGGTTTCACGTTGCAAAAGATAGCGTTGAAGGCTAAAAGGAGAAGCAGTGGGGTAGAAAGCTCCCTTTAACCAAGTGTGGGTGGAGCAACCAAGGACAACACCATTAACAGACTCCACATTGCGTTTTATGGCTGCTTGGTCTTGGCTCTCCTCTACAACCGTATCATTATGATCCTCTCCACTACTGGCCATGGAGCTACATTGGCCTTGTCTCTGCTCTTCTTTGCCCAGGTCTTGCTCTTCTTTTTGTGGATCCTAAGTCAGCCATTCCGGTGGAGACCAGTTGCCCGAAGAGTCTTTCCAGAGAGGCTGCCTGAAGACGAAGAGCTGCCGGAGATTGACCTGTTTGTTTGCACAGCTAACCCAGACAAGGAGCCGGTAGTGCTGGTGATGAACAGTACCGAGATGTCTGCCATGGCTTTGGACTATCCGTAGGAGAAGCTATCGGTTTATCTCTCCGACGACAGTGGCTCCTCTTCGACGTTGAATGCTTTTCGCGAGGCCTTCTCCTTTGCTTCTTCTGCTCTTCATGGCTTCCCTTCTGTAGAAAATATGGCATTGCTGCAAGAGCCCCGAAGTTTATTTCTTGGAGTCATCATGCCAGAGTACCAGTTACCGTTCAAATGCTACTTCTGAGTTTTGTAAAGAAAGAGAAGAGATTGAGGTACTTTGATATATATTTCATTTACTAGTCAAATATTCAGCCAAATTAGCTGTGAATAAATCTGAATTTGATATATAGTATATACTACTGTGTGTGTATTTCCTCCATGAGAGCAGATGTTATATAAGGATGTCAAGGAGAGGATTAGAAACTTCCAAGGTAGGAGAGATACTCGGAAAGATCGACCTTCTCGAATTGACTTATATGTTGCCTTTGAGGCATAATGTCATTTGGATATTAAATCTCTATTAGAATTAGTTCCAGTACTAATTGTAGTGATTTCTTGTCATCGAGATCATACATGGCAAATTCCCTCAGAATGAAAGGGCCAAGATGCCAATGCTAGTGTATTGTATCTCGGAAGCATTCTCAAGACATCCATCATCACTTCAAAGCTAAGGCACTCAACGTATTGGTTCATACCCTCCCATTCAAATTAATCAACTCTTTAGCTTTTTGCGCAGTTCATGTATGTCATGAATAGTTTCAATCCAATACGCAAATTATTAACAATGTCAGAATCATATTGGCAATATTTGAAGCTCCGAGTATCCAAACTAATCAGCAATGCACCATACATACTGGTGATGGACTGTGATATGTGCTGTAATGACCCTTCCTCAGCTCGCCAAGCTATGTGCTTCCACCTAGACCCCAAGCTCTCCACAAATTTGGCTTTTGTTCAACTCCCACAAGCCTTTGGCAATTTGAGCTCTTATGACATTTATGGTGGAGAGATGAGATGGATCTTCAACGTAATGTACAATTGTGCAGCTGTAAGTTCTCCGTCATCTATAGAAACAATTATTGAAGCTAATTCTGAGTGTGTATGAGGAAGTCAGATTTTCTAAGAGGCTTGGATGGGCTATCCGGAACTTTGCTATCTGGAACAGGATTCTATATTAAACGAGCAGCTTTGAGTGGATTGGAGCCACCAAAATGCTTGGGGCAAACTACGAGGGAAGTGCCATCACATGATGTAAAAGCTGCTCAGGCTGTGGCTTCTTGCACGTATGAACATGATACCAAATGCGGTACAGACGTTGATACCATGAACTTCATTCATACAATCTACAAACTGTCATTACATCATCTTCATCAGATTATTATAACTGGGTACTAGATATCGTACCGTACAGATTGGCTTTCTTTATGGATCGGTCGTGGAGGATTTCATCTCTGGTTTCAACCTGCATTGCCGGGGGTGGATGTCAGTCTATTGCAGTCCGTCAAGGCCGGCATTTGTGGGCTATGCTACAACCAATCTTGCAGACAGTTTGGTCCAGAATAACAGATATTCCTCTGGCTTGCTAGAGGTAGCTTTCTCAAGGTCCTGCCCACTCATTTACGAGTTGGCAAAGTTATCCATCCTACAAAACCTGTTCTATGCTTGGTTTTCTTTCATGCCTCTCCACTCAGTTGTTCTTTTCCATGCCATTGTCCCACAACTCTGCTTCTTGAATGGCAATCCATTATTTCCCAAGGTGACATATTTTCAATAATTTTTACTTGTATAATTGCATATTTAGGTTGAACACTTGACCATTTGTAACTATGGATTGGCATACTGTAAGGACATATGTTTAGGGTAGTTGAGATGAAGCATCTCGAGTATTCACAGTAAGTATGTCAATCTAGAGCTATACACTGTAATGGAGCTACAATTTGTGCTTTAATACCACAGAGAATGATATATCAAAAATGAAATGTCAGTTTTCGAGTCCAGGGTTTCTCTTGTTCTTGGGAGTCGACCTTTCATACGCCGGGTAACATCTCTTGGACACGCTCACCATGGGTCATTCATGAAATGGTGGCATGCAGAGAGAAACTGGATGATCAACATGAGAAACAATTGAACAATTACATTGAAGAAGAAGCAATTACAGCAATACAAGGAGGGTTTTATATTTACATGACTTGACGATCAAGTTTCTCAACATTCCTAATTTTGAAATTCAAAGATATTTACAGAAGTACCCTCCCTTATACATTCCAAACATTAGATTCAATTATACATTCCTAACATCCCCCTCAAGCGAGACAGAGGGACAATGCCGAGCTTGAAAACATTGGCAGAGAAAGGTCGAAGCAGCAGGGCCTTGGTGAACATATCAGCCAGCTGATCCGATGAAGAGACATGTTGAGTTTGTAGTTTGTGCAAGGCAACCTGCTCCCTAACATAATGATAATCAATTTCGATGTGTTTGGAACGAGCATGAAAAACAGGATTCACAGTTAACTGTAAGGCACTAAGATTATCACAGAATAGAATTGGACAAGACGATTGTGAGATGTGAAGATCAGTGAGAAGATATGACAGCCAAGTAATTTCAGCAGCAGTGATTGCCATAGCACGATATTCTGCTTCAGTGCTACTACGAGAAACAGTTGGTTGTTTCTTGGCAGACCAGGAGATGCAATTAGCACCAAGAAAGGTACAAAAACCAGTGGTAGAACGCCGTGTTTGAGCACAACCAGCCCAATCAGAATCAGAATAAGCACGAAGAGAGAAATCAGTGTGAGAGGATAAAAATTGACCATGATCAATGGTGCCTTTTACATATCTAAGAATCCTCTTTACTTGGGAAAAATGGAAATCAGTTGGTTGCTGCATGTGTTGACAGACAGAATTTACAGCAAAAGAAATGTCAGGTCGAGTAAAGGTAAGATATTGAAGAGATCCAACAAGTTGTCTATACAAAGTGGGATCATGAAATGGAGGAGAATTGTCTGGTGGTTGAAGCTTATAGGCAATTGGAGTTGAGAGAGGTTTGGCATCAAGAAGACCTGCCTTCTTTAAAAGGGAAAGAGCATATCGTTGTTGAGACAGGAAAAGACCATCAGGCAAGGATTGAACCTGAATCCCAAGAAAATAGTGGACATGACCAAGATTTTTCATTGCAAATGCAGTATTCAGTTCCTGTAAAAATCGATCAAGTAGAGGAGAAGCATTCCCTGTGATTAACATATCATCTACATATAGAAGTAGGACAACCAAATCACCATCCTTGTTAAGAACAAATAGAGAAGGATCAGCAATACTAGAATAAAACCCTTGTGAGAACAAGAAAGAGCTGAATTTATCAAACCAGGCACGTGGAGCTTGTTTCAAACCATATAAGGCTTTATTTAACTTGCAAACATAGGATTTATGAACTGAGTGTTTAAAGCCTGGTGGTTGAGAAACATAAATAGTTTCCTGAAGCTCTCCTTGTAAAAAAACAATTACATTGAAGAAGAAGCAATTACAGCAATACAAGGAGGGTTTTATATTTACATGACTTGACGATCAAGTTTCTCAACATTCCTAATTTTGAAATTCAAAGATATTTACAGAAGTACCCTCCCTTATACATTCCAAACATCAGATTCAATTATACATTCCTAACACAACACAACTTCTGCAGACTTGATGGCAATTCTTGAGGTGATAATGAAGCTGCTGGGAATAAGAAATGTTGAATTTGAACTGACAAGCAAGGTGATTGATGAAGAGCAAGTGAAGAGGTGTAGTAAAGGTGTATATGACTTTCAAGGCGCGGGTTTGATGATCTTGCCTCATGTTGTTGTAGCTAATGTAAATTTAGTATGCTTTATTGGAGGCGTTTGGAGAATGGTTAGAGGAGGGGGTAGCCAGATCATGCTGGGACAGGCACTTGTCATCTTGCTCACATTGGCTCTAGGCTAGCCTTTTCATAGAAGTTCTGTTTAGGAAGGATAGAGGATGAGCTCCTTTGTTCATAACATTAGGTTGTCTACCTTTAACCATTGTCATTTTGTCTCTAGATCACATAGTTTCAATGTGTTAGATATTTTAGTAGGTGCCTTTTCAAGATAAAAATTTAATATTTTATTAAATTTTATTTTATAAATGGTTGAGATATTTGTGTTGGTGTTTTCTCAAAATAGTTTGTTGTGTTCTCCACGATAATTATTCTTATTCAATTTGATCGGGCAATAAATGCACCCTTAATTTATATTTTCAAGGATGGTTGTTGTCAAAGATAGTTTGGGATACGAAAGTAATTTAAGTGACATGAGCATTTAAAAATAGTCAATCTTACTAAAAATAGTTATATTTATTTTATTTTATATACAAATAATATTGAGTTAATTATTTTGTATACAAATTAAATATAATTATATAAAAGTAAGAACACAAATTAAATAATCACGGTTCTCTTACATGACCCACTCATGAATGTACTCTCCCGTGAGAATTTATTTTTATGAGATAAGAAAAAAATGGGAAATTTATTGATTTTACATAGGAGAGCATATGGGTAGTCTTGAAGATAATCTTAATTAATTTTACACAAAACACATTACAAAAGGATTAATTATTCTTAAAAATATATTACATATATACTAATTTTAGTAAGGTTGACCCTAAAATTTTTTTATGTTATTTAATTTTCTATCATGTTAATCAAACAGAACCCCTAAAGGAAATTCTTTTTACACTGCCAAAATAATTTTTTCTCTCACCTATCTTTATCTTAAATATGTATAAGTAATCCTCTTGAAAAAAAAAATTTTGTTGTTATCAAATTATTTCCGTATTTCACTTTTATCATTTCAGTGACATAAACTATTGCAGGGGATAATGATCGCAAATAAAATGGGCTACAGAAAGAGCATAATGTTTCATGAAGTAGAGGGGGAGAGGGAAGACGCAGATGGGAAGAAAATTCAAAAAAAGACTAATTGGCTCAAATGGAATTTGTCACCTCACGAGTCACGAGTAGAAAATAAACAAAAACACAATAATAATTTTTTTCATTATTTATTCCGGCCAAGGCTTCATCAAGCCGGTGGAAGCCATTTATTTAGAACCACACACACATACATTCAACTCAAATCACAAACACGCATAGAGACGCTGAGAATACACTCGCAGAAAACACCATATGTGATATTAGATGGCCTCCAATGCTTATTTATAGCAGTACTTGACCAGCAGAAAACACCATATATAATACTAGCTAGCCTCCAATGTTTGTAGCAGTGCTTGGCCAGCACAGAGACGAAGCTAGCAAATATTCAAGGAGAAGGGTTAATTTGGAGCCATGAAGACGCCAATTGTATCCAGATACCACCCATAGTGGCCGAAAAAGCCAGAGATCTTTCCGCTGTTCACTGGAAGGTTGTAATTGGTTGTCGCAGGTGCGTCGCCGAATGCTGCATAGCTACGCTTGTTGCTGACAAAAACTAAGGAAGTTGTCACCTGAAAGCCATCAAACTTTCCAACCGACCCCCTTATTGTCACCAGATATTCATCAGGTTCTAACTTTATCTCCTGATCATTATACGGGCATAAGACGTTCGATTCAATCCATATAAGAAAAACCGTTTACAAAACTAGACCTAATTTTTACCCAAAAAATAAAATAACATATTTCATACATATGAAAGTGGTGCAAAGTTTGGAGATTAATAAATTATGGAACTTCAATATATATAATACAGTAACAAAATTAGAAAAAATTGAAAAGGTATTGGAATATGTTAGTCATTCAGCAGCATATTATAGAGTCTCACCAGGAAAGAAGTTCCTTTAGTTCCCCCAGTTCCACCAAATTTTTTGGAATCATTAATGATTATGTAATTGATCACGTTTCCATATTCAATTGCTATTTTCTCGATCGGGCCATTATAAGAGTAGGGGTTGCCGCCACGTTGATCAACATATGGTCCAACCTTCACCTCGCCTGTCTGCACTCAAATGTACATGAAATTAAACCATTTGGATTATTATTATATGCATTTAATACTGCTTTAATTTCAATAAATTAAACTACGTGACTTTAGCAGGCAGTTTAGCCGGAGTTCCATCATAACATTATAGACCTTGGGTTTCTTAACTGCTATCCACACGTCCATTTCACGGTGATGGTCTAATACAGACCTTCGGATTGTATCCTCACGTCCATCTCATGGTCGGAACTGCTGATATTAGGCATTTTGTGTATATATACACATATTTATACATACCAGACGGACGCCGATTGCATCGACGTATTCCCCGCAACGACCAAAAAGTCCTGCCACTGTTCCACTATCCAAAGGAAGATAAATAAGATCGGGCCCTTCACCATTGTCCCCATAAGGTCCGTATGATCCCTTGTTGGTCACAAATGTTAAAGATTTTACCAGCAGCTGGTCTGGATACTCGGCATATTCACCGGTCTTTCCTTTAATCGTCACCAGATACTCACCGTCGCTCAGATCTATTTCCTGCCAAATTTAATCACCATCCTCAATTTTGTATGCATTTACATGTAAATTATTCCATGCGCTATATGGCTTGAGATCATGCAGCTCACCTGGATTTGTGATCCACGATTGCCTCCGAATTCGGGGGACGATACCTTTTTACCTTCTTTGTTTATGTAGACAAAGGTTAAGGACTCCACAACGTCGCCGTGCCTCACAAAAATGGTTCGAATTTGTCCATCGACCTCCCACGGTCTTCCTCCGTGGCCACCCCACAACCCCAAGTTCACAATACCAGCCTGCACCCAATATCAAGCAATTAATTAGTGTGATTTTGAAGTTTATGTTTTCATAGTTAAAGGTTGTGCTAATCTGAACTCATCAGAATGAATCACAAACAATTAGCAGATATTGGCCTAGTAACCGAATGAATGATATATATATATATATATATATATATATGAGAGAGAGAGAGAGAGAGAGAGAGAGAGAGGGAGGGGTTGAAAGATGAGAGCAAGAGAATGAGTAGAGTCAGAGAGAGAAGATACCATCTTACTGTGGAAGGCCCAGAGATTGGTTGGTCTATTTATACTAAAATGAGCCGCACATTAAATTTCAATGCGATGAGTTTTTCTCTGAAAAAGGGTATTGACACGTGAAAAAACTATTACTCGTGAACATGTCATTAAATTTCAACGTGATAAACGTTTTTCTTCAAAAAAAGAAAGAAAGCCATCACGTGAAAAAACTATTACTCGTGAACATGTCATTAAATTTCAACATGATAAACGTTTTTCTTCAAAAAAAAAAAAGAAAGCCATCACGTGGAAAAACTATTACTCACGTTTAAATTGCGTCTCGACTATCTTCCTAGCTACACCATGGTTGCATGAATCGGAATCGGAATCGGAATCGGTTTTCCCGTGAATCGGAATCGGAATCGGAATCGGTCTGAATCGGCCAGGAATCGGTTTTGTTGAATCGGTCCAAATTAATTTAATCGGTCATATATAATAATTTGACAATTTATAATATAAATATATTAAAATTGGATATTGATGTTATTTTGATATTATTCTGTGTATTATAATTTATGATATTTTTAAATATTTTTTAAGATTTTTTTAATTATTTAGAATTAATTATTATTTTTGACTCGAGTTAGACTCGAGTCAACTTTTAATTACGAAAATGCCACTCTTTACCCCCGCCGCCACCGACGGCCCGGTCGGCGGCGAGTCTCGCGGCGGCGATGTCGGAGGATGTCGGCAGCCCGGTCGGACGAACAGGCGGCGGTCGGACGGCAGATTCACGGCGGAATCGCGGCGCTCGCGTCGGCCGGCGGAACCCGAGTTCGGGCGGCGGTCGCAACGCTGCGGCGGAATCGTGGCGGAGGGCGGAGCTGAGGTCGGAGTCGGGCGGCGGTGGCCTGGTCGGACGGAGGACGGCCGAGGGAGGACGGCGCAAGCGCGGCGGAGGGCGGCGGAGCGAAGGTCGGAGTCGGGCGGCGGAATCGGGGGAGGGTATGATTTAGGTTTTTAAATCCAAATTACCATTTTACCCATGCTTAAATAATTTAATAAAAATTATACCTAGGGTATTTTGGTAATTTCATAAAAAACCGATTCCGATTCCGAGTTAAATCGGTCGGAATCGGCCGAAACGGGCCGATTCACGACCCGATTCGGGGCCGACCGAGTCGGCCCGAAATCGGATCGGCACGACGCCGATCCGATTTAAATCGGCCGATTCCGCACGGAATCGGCCGATTCGTGCAACCATGAGCTACACCACTCGCTAGAAATCTCAATAATATCTTAGATTTGGAAAATAAGTGGTCTAGAGTAGATGTGCCACCGACACGCATTAATGATGTTGTGACGTCCGCATCAAGGCGGACCCTGATGGACCATAAACATTTATTTTTTACAACAATAAAACTATCTTACCTACTTTAATATATCTTAAAAAACATACGAATTATTTTCATCAGGTTGTCAAAAATAAAATAAAATAATTAATTAAAAAATCAATCGAAAAAAATAACAAATTCATCTCAAAATATATACAATTAAAAATGTCAATTAAAATTTTAAATAATATTTTTGTTTCATCCATACAAATTATACAATTCAAAACGGGTAAAACTCAAGTATAACTTTTTCCAGCATTCTGCTACGTAAACATTGAACCCATTTTTTCCCCAACTTACTCAGAAGTTTTCCTCATAGGAAACGGAAAACCATATTATCCACTTTAACTATGGATGAAAGCATCCAATTGATTTTTTTAAAAAAAATTCTACAAAAATTTTAAAAAAAGGTTTCAACAGATACAAAAAAACCAAACTTTCATCCTTCTAAAATATTCAGTCGCCCAATAAGAATAAATTCTCCAGCTAATCTACACCAATAATAAAAATTCGGACATTCAAGAACGAGATCGATCCGAAAAAAAACCTTTTTTTCAGCATTTAAAAAGAAAAAAACTGTCTTTTGAATATATAAAAAACAAAATCGAAATCTTTTGAACCCACTCCCTTCTTCAACCCCATCAAACTCACAAGAGTCCTTTCTTCATCCATGAAAACCAGTTGAGAAGAGGGTGATGCCCAGTGACCTTTGACGGTGGAAGAAGCTGTCACTTTCGATTGGAATCGAGAGTCGTCGAAGCCAAGAGAAGTCGTTGAATCCAATTATAATGGGTTCACATTGGACGGAAGAGCATGGTTTGCGAGGCGTGTTAAATATTCGTGGTAATATCCTGTGACAAATACCACATTAATATTTTGTGATAGCATCCTGGCAAACTTAAAACTGTGGCAAAATCGTGACTTCATACCTATGATAGACTATTGTGACAAAAGGCCTTATTTCCATATATGTGATAAAATAGTCGTAACATCTTATTTGGAGACCGTGACCTTTTATATAAATCTCTTTTGACTCTACAAATTTTATAGATGTGACTTTACAATTTATATTATTTTTACTTTGGCCCATCATAATAAATTTAAAATTAATATATCGGTCTCTAGATATGTATAACCTCTATACTTTAATTAACCGATATTTCTATAAGTCAATTGAATTAAAAATCATAACAAATCCGAAGCTTATTAATAAAATAATCTAATGTATAATTAAATTAAATTAAATTAAATTGTGAATATATATATATATATAGAATAAATTTAACATGTAATTCTATCCAAATTATTTATAATATATGGACTCAGTGGTAAGGGGCATTGTGAAGGCTCCTTTGAGAAAGTAAATGTGGCTTTCATATATTAAATATAGATTATTTCTAGGAGATCAAAGTTAAATCCTTCTTTCCGGTTAAAAAATAATAAAATAATATTCAATAGCCTCCTATCCCATAATTCATGTTATTAAGAAAAAAATCATATTTGAATATTTATTTTAGTGACAAATTTGAAGCCTCAATGTGCTACCAAAACTTTGTGTTATATATAACCTACACTTAAGTGTCATTTTACTTGATGGAGTGTTGCATTCTATTATTCTTTTTATACATGGTATTTTATTAGAATTTGGTGCCTGCATGCAATTTTTGGGTTCTTGTCACCTGAACACGATTTTTTGTGACACCCTAATTTCAATTTGCTTAAGAATCGGATCGAAAATATCATAATCGAGTCGAATCATGTCTAATGCAGCTTATATACGAGACTCGATCAATAATATAGATCGAAGTAATCCGCTTAGCTTCAAAAGAATGGAAAACATCACTAAATACACATTAGAAATATATCAAATATAAGTAAAAATGTAAAAGAAAAATAACGCTAAACTCAACTGTGTGTGGCGTTTATCTGTCCTCCCACCAAAGCTGACTCACAATCACCAAACCTAAATATATAATAAGAAAACGTTGGTAACAAATATTACTAGTCCAGAAATAACTCATAACAAACTGGCAAATGAGAGCTAATCCTCCTGTTAAATAAAAACTCATAACTTCCTCATAGAACTCTCATTAGGGCACATCTGGGAGCCATCGACCTCGACCAACAGCATCCCCCTTTCTATCTCATTCTCATGCATTGGTCATTTAAACTATCCCTCTGCATGGGAAAATCATTCTCCTTCCTTTCAGCCATCTACACCTTCCTTATTACTTCTGGCCCTAAGTGCAAGGGCCGAGTATTCTGAGGCATGCACCTTTAGTACCCTTTGAAACCACAAGTCTAAACATACAGTTCTCTGGGTTTGAGGAATTCAAAGGTAGAGTTGTCAAAATCCATAGGGAATAGAGTGGGTGCTCACCAGTTCAAGAGCCTGTTTTGACAAGCACACGCCCTATCTCAAGGTGTGACCGTCGATTACCCTCATTCGGCATCTTAATAAAAATGTGAAAACTATATATACATAGGCCAAAGTAGGGAGTTATATAATAGGCCCGAAGGCAACTTGCGGTGGATCTTATTTTTGAAATCAAATTCAAGGGGTCTCATCCTCGAGGGTTATTAATTGTGAAAGTAAATACGTCTAAATAACTTGTATTAAGTGGGGTCTCATAAAATAACCACTTAACACATCCTACGATATGGAAATCAAATTAACAATAGAGTATAACAATAAAAAGTGAGAAGAGTCTTGACGAACCTCTGGTCCAAGCTCCAAGCTTGTCGTCTCATTTACGACGAGCTTGGACTCCTAAACCTACATCGGAACCCACTCCTAAGTACAATACTGTCATCTCTACGTGATGCATGCTCGTGGTGTATGGTCACATCATCAATACATCCTTCTTAAGAACTCTATACTAAATAAACCTACTGTTAAACACACAACACACAACTCGAGGCATAATAAAGAAAATAGCTAATAACAAATAATAAATAATAAATGCATACACTTATGAATAAGTAGATCAATAATAAATACATGAAAATAATCAACACTCTAATCATAAAATAATAATATCATATAATATATAAATAGGTAGCTCAACACTAGTAAATATCACATATGCTAGTGTTAGTAACATATAAATAAATAAATAAATAAATAAATACATAATCATTCAATAAATAAATAATGTTAATTAATCATGAATCATCATAGCATTATACTTATGCAATACAAACCACACAATTACATACATGTAAGTAATAACATGCATGCAATGAACGAACAAATAAATAAATAAATAAATACATAAACACTCATAACATCAAAATATACTAAATAACATGAATATGCATTTAAATTAATGTAGGGGTTTTCGAATTACTGAAAACAGTCAAAAAATGGCTGAAAACAGCAAACTGAGTCAACCTAAGTGAGTTGAACCAGTTGAGGCGAGTCGACTTAGCTGAGTCAATGAATAGTATTAGGCCAAGTAGCTAGACTGGTCAGGACTGCTGGATGTGGACATGAATACGGTCAAGTAAGTGGACACGAACAGGTGAACCAAACTTAGGCTGGTGGACGTGAATGATGGCTAGCAAACGTGAACTATGTAAACGGGTGGGTGGGGCGGGAAGCGTCTGTCGCCAAAAAATGCCGACGATGGCACGACTGGGGTTGCCGCTGGTCAGGATCAACAACCCTGATGACGAGGAGCATGTTGGCAGTGACAATCGGCCGAGTTCGACCATTGGCTGTGTAACACCCCAAATCCGGTTCACGCTCGTGAACCAAATCGGCATGTTACAGGCCTCAGTTAGGTCGACTAACCCAAACCAAATTCCTGCGGATCCAATCTCGGCGTTTTAAGATGAAAATACAACTCGCAATGCATAGATGAATGCACACACCCTAACATGGTACTACATGAATGACATGCAATTCAAAGCACACACCAATACAATTATGATTAAACTCAATAAAAATTCTAAAATAAAACGGACATAGTCTCCCCTAAAAGTGCAATTAGGGTCCACCCTGTCAAAACAACGTATACCAATATATGCATATATCAACAATTTCAATCACACGTAATCTAATATATTGTATACTCATTATGGAACTTGAGTTTCAACCCACTATGCTTCCATTGCGCAATCTATTCGTGTTCACATCATCTCATCATCTCTTAGCACTTAATTACATCCTATCATCATATCTTAAGCATTTAATCACATCATATCATGTCTCAGCATTTCACGTCATTCTCAAGATAATAACATCATAACAAAAATATTAATTACTCTATCGACTGACATGTGTGCAAACGACATCATTGCTCCTCCGTCCAAGCTGGCTCCTCCAACTCGTGATTATTACCTACATATAGTATAAAAACACGTCAGTAACAAGTGTTACTGGTCCGAAAAATAAAATAACTATAACAAGCTGGTTATGAGAGCAAATTCTCATATGAAAGAAAACATCATATACTCCACGTGAGCACTCTTAAGGGCACTATTGAGGAGCCACTAGGCTGCAGACCCGGTAGCATCCCGAACTTACTGATCTGCTGCTGCTGATGCCACTCTCGGCATTTTCTTACTTCATTTTCTAGTCTCAAATCCTAAGCCCTCTCCTTACCTCCATATTTCTCCTAGCCTTGAGCACGAAAGCCGAGTACTCTAAGGCAGTCGCCTTTAGTACCCTTTGAACCACAAGTCTGGACATGCGCTGTACTAAATAGTACCCGCAAACCTCCACGTTCTCCGGGTGTGAGGAACTCAAACGCGGAGTTGTCAAGATCCCACGGGAATGGAATAGTCCGCTGGCACTAATCCAGAGCCCGTTTTGACTGTCACGGCATCCGCTCATGGTACGTGCAGTCAATTTCTCTATCTCTCGTCTCACTAAAAATGTGAAAACTATATATGTATAGGTCTGGGTAGGGATTTATATAATAGGCCCGAAGGCAACTTGTGGTGGATCTTGTTTTTTAAAATCATCCTCGAGGGATCTCATCCTCGAGGAGTTATTAATCCGGAAAACTGTTCGGTTAAATGACCCGAGTTAAATGGGATCCAATAAAACGCCGCTTAACCCATCCTGTAAATAATAAAATAAGCATACAATAGAAAAGAACGTAAAACAGAGACGAGTCCTAAACGGACCTGGTAGAAGCTCCAAGCATGTCATCGTGCCTAGGCGGCGAGCTCCTACTTCGTACCTACACATCAAAACTAAATACTAACGCCCACTAACTAAATGATGAATCAAACTCGTGATGATCAAACACACACACAATACAAACATCAACCATAACAATCAACAATTATAACTGTGAAAGTAATTCCAACTTATCCTATTAACACCAATTTTATTATATTTTCTAAGTTACATTGTACTCGATTATCATGCTCAAATTTACTTTACATCATCAGATCACTTAGCATTTACCTATTACCAATCATATCATACATATCATTACTTCTTTCATGCTCAGACTTTTATGATGGGAATCAATCAATCCTATCATGTTGTGCTAACAATCATAGATTTCAATCCTATCATGATGTGCTAACAATTATCAATTTTAAATAACTAACTCAGAGGTAATTATACCTCACGTCATTGGCAATCGGCGATGACTAGGGTTTCGTTGTGCGTATCGGAGCTCGAATTCAGAACTCATCGGCGTCCGGAGTTCGATTTGGATTGACTGGATGAGCTTCGCAGAAGATCCGGTGAATTCCAGCAAATCCGATTTTTCGGCGGGTTTCGACAGTTTTCTGGCAGCTTCCGGTAGTTTTTCGAGCTACAACCGTTGGCGGCGTCTACTGGCTGGAAAGCAATGGTATTGGGTACCATTGGAACCGGCTCGGTGAGCCTGACGCATCTATGGCGTCGACATGGTCGGCGGAGGTGGTGCCTCGCCGGAAAATGGCTAAAACAAGGCCGGCAGTGATGGGTAGCTAGATCCGGCCGGCCTAGGCGACGATGGCCTCTGCTCCGGTTGGGCAAGGTCGCTGGGTGGTCGAGGGTGTCGAGGCTAAAGCTGGATCGCAGTGGCGACGGTCGCCGGTGGCACGATCGGCGATGCAGGCACAACCCGGGTGCGGCGCTAGGCCCGGCGATTCCGGCGTCGCAACAGCCAGACAGTGGCCAGGGTTGGCAAGGCTAGGCGGCGACAATCGGCGGCCGGGTCACGTCGGTGGCGGCGACGGTGGCGCGCATGGGGGAGGCATTGGGAAGGGTTTTGGGAAGAAGCTGTCGGGAGGGGAGAAAAATAATTGGGTGCCAATTTCGTAAATAAGACTTGATGCGTCTCAGACTCGAGCCAAGTATAATAACTAAGTCGTATTATATCCTAAAAAAATTCATAAAAATTGGGAAAAATCCCGTAAAATCAAACAAACACTAAAACATTGCAATGATATGCTATAGAACTATCAACCCATCCAAACTGCCCGTAACGAGTCCTAACGCGGTAAACATCCTAAAACTAATTTTACCATCCACTATATATAAAAATAAAAAAACATAAGTGGCATACTCTCATATATTCTGATAACTCATTCTGTTCTACTGTGTTCATAACGTTATCATCATATACTTGGGTACACATGACCCTCATAGCTCATACACGCTCTAAAATTGACTCGACTCGAAAATAACGGTCGAACCGACCGGTTATGAATATAAAACCCTGACTCGAGTCGTGGGTTTTACAGGCTAGCTGAAAAACTGCTGGAAAGAGGCGGTATTGCCATCGGGTGTGGGGCGTTGCCAGGGGCGGTCGCGGTCACAACAATGGTCATGGGTAGTCTCAAAATGAAGCTCTCGACGAAGGCAATCTATTTGGGTGGTCGGATCAGCCGAGGTTGGGTTGTCGATGCTAAAAACCACCCGAAAGGGTGGCAACAGTGGAAATCGACTTCAAAAACTCCGTCGCTGGCGGCTACTGCGGTGGCGCTGGTGCCCATGCTAGGTATGGGTGGAAAGCCAACCGCTAGGTTAAACCATGTGACACGATCCAAACGTCCGACAACTCGTATCTAGTGGGGCCCACCTACAGGTATATGCAATATGCATATGGATAGAAAGCTTGGATCAAGACCTTCCAGAGTCAAAATTGACTCAAATCCTAAAAGTGACTCTATAAGCAGGATTAGAGGCAATAATGATAAATGGGCCTTGAACCCTCAACTTAATCAGATGAAAACCTACAACTCGGCCAAGCTAGGCCCATATTGGCACAATCTGGTCATCCAAAATCCTTATAATGTGTGCAAATAAAATATCCTAAAAATTCCAAATGGATACTACACACTGCAATGGTTTAAATCTAGGTCTATAACCCTAGCTAACCAATAAAAATTACATGTAAACCTAATATATGTAATGATAACTCATGTTCTACTGTAACTTATCTCAAGCTACGATATACATGTCAAGCGTACTTAGCCACCATAACATGCTCATACGACTATTTGACCTCATATTCATCGTTTGAAACTAGTCTGGCTAGAACTCGCTCGAATCGACTCAAACTGGCCCGAACTGGGCAAAAATACAAGCTGGTAAAACCCTAAGCCGAAGTTGGATTTTACATTTTCACTTTTTTAAAAAATATATATATATATATATATATATATAAGGAAATGATAGGGTTTGAACCTTTTTAAGATATGAACTTTATGAACGTATATCATGATTATTAATTTTTAATCTAACGGTTTACAATGAATAGTTACAAAGAGTTGGTTATGAGTACTAAACTGCAAATAAATACGAACAATTAGATAAGAAATTGATGGTCACAATAAAGGTTTACAACGTTCATAAATTAAAAATGGTTCACACCTTTTCATATATATAT
>JAURVB010011431.1:0-24697 GCA_033002965.1 Piper betle | reverse complement strand
TGGGTTCATTCCATCGTACCCCCTATTATGTTGGGCCGATGGGTCCATTCCATCGTACCCCCTATTATGTTGGGCCGATGGGTCCATTCCACCGTACCCTCTATTGGCCGATGGGTCCATTCCACCGTACCCCCTATTAGTTGAGCCGATGGGTCCATTCCACCGTACCCCTTATTGGCCGATGGGTCCATTCCACCGTACCACTTATTAGGTTGAGCCGATGGGTCCATTCCACCGTACCCCCTATTGGCCGATGGGTCCATTCCACCGTACCACTTATTAGGTTGAGCCGATGGGTCCATTCCACCGTACCCCCTATTGGCCGATGGGTCCATTCCACCGTACCACTGTATTAGGTTGAGCCGATGGGTCCATTCCACCGTACCCCCTATTGGCCGATGGGTCCATTCCACCGTACCACTGTATTAGGTTGAGCCGATGGGTCCATTCCACCGTACCCCTTATTGGCCGATGGGTCCATTCCACCGTACCACTGTATTAGGTTGAGCCGATGGGTCCATTCCATCGTACCCCCCTATTGGCCGATATTTATTTATGGACTGTCCGTTCCATTCTGACATGTCCATTATTAGATTTTGAACAGTGCGGCTAAAAAAATAGGGTTTCTTGAAACTAGTCAAACGTGAATTTCATATCTGCCATCTAATTTGCAACCATACAATATCTCAACACCCAAAGACCTATTGCAATTTATACCAAAAAGTTCCAGCAACTTAGCAAGGTATTTCTAATGAATTTATGCGTTGCAACCATGCATGTAAGAGTTCTAATGGAAAAGAAACTAAGAAGAAGTATGAAATACTTACACCACAATGGAAAGGCACTGGAGAGGAGGCAAGAAGGAGTGGACTGCCTTTCCTCCCTAACCCCCTCCTCCTATATATATATGCTTCAACGAGTTCCTCAATTAAATTCTCACATCTATTCATGTATAGGTATTCCCTAGGTTCAACGAGTCCCTTTATTAAATTCTCTTACCCCATCATCCGTTCATGAATCAGTATTCTCTAGGTTGGGTTCGTCTTCCCTAATGCCAGAGTTTGGCCTTACGTCTTCTCTAAGGTTAGGGTTTGGCTTTACGTTGAACCGTGACCGGTCTACTTGATAACCAACCATATCCATTCATCGAAAATAATATTTCATAATACTTAGGTTCAAGTCTTGAAATAAAAATTTTCACATATTTTCACGGTTCTTACAATCTCCCCAACTTAGAAATATTTCGTCCCCGAAATATTATAACATCAACAGGATGATCATGATTAACTATATCTTCGGAACCTCAGGTTGCTCTTGTTGTTGCTTCGGAGGCTGACGACAGTCCTTATGTATGTGTCCCGTCCTTCCACAATTGTAGCACCGACGGGGCTCACTGCATAACCCTGAATGCATCTTGTTGCAATTTTTACATAGTCGACACGAAATCTCCTGAAACTTCCTTTTGCGGTTCCCATCGACATTCCGTTATGTTCAAAAAAAATTTTTTTTTTCAATGATTACTTAGGTTTGTTAGTGAGTCCACTAATTCACTAATGACATACCCCATTGGAGAAAGATAAATATTGGACTCTTCAACAAGGTACTTGAGTCATAAGATGTGAGCTTTTGGGAAACCTTGCTCTGATACCACCTGTAACGACCCGGCCATTTTTAACAATATTGTGGGCCTTGTTGGCCAGGTGTTACCAAAATAAAACTACTAAATGCCGAGTAATAAGTTATAAAATAATGGTTCCCACAGTCTTAGACCATTTCCCATAGCCACATTTATAACTCAAAACAAAATAAAAAGAAGTCCCATTTATTACCCATTCTCCTAACCTGACTATCCTATCATACTTTTATTCTACCTTATTTGAGCTGAAATCAAACAATCTTGATTGGCCTACATACCCATGTCGGGATCAAGCTCGATGTAGTTCTATTGGCTGATGGGTTAGTCCACCGTGCCACTATAAAATATTGGGCCGATGGGTCAGTCCATCGTGCCCCTATTGGCCGATGGGTTCATTCCATCGTACCCCTATTATGTTGTAGTTCTATTGGCTGATGGGTTAGTCCACCGTGCCACTATAAAATATTGGGCCGATGGGTCAGTCCATCGTGCCCCCTATTGGCCGATGGGTTCATTCCATCGTACCCCCTATTATGTTGTAGTTCTATTGGCTGATGGGTTAGTCCACCGTGCCACTATAAAATATTGGGCCGATGGGTTCATTCCATCGTGCCCCCTATTGGCCGATGGGTTCATTCCATCGTACCCCTTATTATGTTGAGCCGATGGGTCCATTCCACCGTACCCCCTATAATGTTGGGCCGATGGGTCCATTCCACCGTGCCCCCTATTGGCCGATGGGTCCATTCCACCGTACCCTACTAGTTGAGCCGATGGGTCCATTCCACCGTACCCCTTATTGGCCGATGGGTCCATTCCACCGTACCACTTATTATGTTGAGCCGATGGGTCCATTCCACCGTACCCCCTATTAGGTTGAGCCGATGGGTCCATTCCACCGTACCCCCCTATTGGCCGATGGGTCCATTCCACCGTACCACTTTATTAGGTTGAGCCGATGGGTCCATTCCACCGTACCCCCATATTGGCCGATGGGTCCATGCCACCGTACCACTGTATTCGGTTGAGCCGATGGGCCCATATCACCGATAAGAAGAATATACATGTATGAAGTTTAGAATAGGGAGATAAGAAGAATACCCAAGCTAGGAAGAATCCAGCACCGGTAAGGAAGAGGAGAAGAAAATGAGAATGACGGTTAGGTGACGAGGATGTCCCTTATAAAAAATGAAATGAAAATGACGGCTAGGGTATATGAAAACACCCCAGCACTCGCATTTCATTTAACCTCGTAACCGGGTAAATAAAAAAATATAGTAATAAACCGGGTAGAGAATATAATATAATTAATAATATTAATTCTCCAACGTTCAATCCATCCCCAACCGAGTCGAATATATATATATTTTTTCACAGTCTTTACACATTTCACCAATTTTTACTCTCTAACCCTTTAGTATCTGCTGATTCAAAGTAGGCCTTTTATGTTTTAAGCCAAATCTAACCACCAACTAATTAGGAACATCTCCCATAAGTACCCCTTATATATTGTCATGGTGTGTATGACTATGAGCTTGATCTTTGCTTGTGTTATACACTAAGCCACCAATTTCAAGCCAATAAAATTTGGTCAAATATATGTTGCTCAAATAACTATCTACCAAAAATATATAAATTTTAGCAATGGGTAAAAATCATCTAGGTATGTTTTTTAAGTGTTTACCTAAACAATGTACATATGGAGGTGGAAAATCGTTTTTTTTACTCCCGATGTAAATTACCTTAAAATAGCTTAATAATGTTGGATTTGAGCGAAATTTGGTCCACACCTTACCCTTTCTATCAGTAGCTCTGTGACAAAATTTGGTTCGCGCCAATTGAACACCCATGTGAAGTCCCGGTATCATGGTTTGATGCCATACTAATCGATGATGTTGTGTAATTTCTCTTATGCTTTAGTTTTGTAAAGACCGTGAAAAAAAATAAAATAAAATAAAATAAAATATTCGATTCGGTCTGGGAAGGATCGAATGTTGGATTATTATTATTATTATTATTATTATATGAATATTATTTTTTATTCTCTTGTGTTATACATGTAGTTATGGGAAATGGTCTGAGACTATGGGATTTTGAGTTTGTTTATTTTTACGTATTGTCACATGTTATTAGAACATGATTTATTTTTTAATTTTCAAGACTTAATTTGTTGTATTATGAATCATGTTCTAGAATGTTATTGTTACATCAATTTTATTTTTAGGTAACACCCTGTCCAGTTCGGGCTAGTCATTACAAGTGCTATCAGAGCACGGTTTCCCACTAGCTCACAAATTATGACTCAAGTACCTTGTTGAAAAGTTCAGTAATTATCTTTTTCCCAATGTTTTATGTTATTACTTAACAAATTCATTCGCTAATAAACCTAGGTCATAAATGAAAAGGGAACATATAAATGAACCATGATGTTTAGTTGGCAGGCACTCGTAGACAGTCAAACCGATCTACTCAGTCAAATTCGAACACAGAGAATGTATTGGCCCAGATCCTAACGGCCATATAGAGACTAGCGTAGGCTTCAGAAAATACAAATTTTGTGGTTCAAAATATTGTTCAGTGGTTACTAGGAGTGGTAGCTGGGAATGGAGCCTCAAACTTGGCAGCAGGTACTAGAATCACCCTAGACGGTGGTTAGGGAAGTGCCCATGGGCGGGCAGGGTTAGCTAAGCTGGGCGAGCAAGAGGAGCGTCCAAACCCATTGCCACCGGTAGTTCGACAAATGTTGCCGCCAGCTGTTGATGACACTGACCGTTACACTGTGGAAAAGTACAGGAAGAATGGAGGTTAGCAACATGCATGCTTCAAGAGGAAGCATCTTACTGGTGGAAATCCATGGAAAAACCAAATTTGTTTAGCGATGGATGTATAGCCTTTTTGGCTGATGTATTCCTAGAAAAACTTCCAAGGTTACCTCCTAAGCGGGCAGCGGAGTTTGCCATTGACGTAGCACCTGGAGTAACAACAATTTCTAAAGCCCCATACCGCATGGCTTCAGCAGAGCTCAAGGACTTAAAGGGTCAACTAGAAGAGTGGTTGCACGTAGGTTTCATCAGGCCAAGTACTTCACACTGGGGAGCCCCTGTTCTTTTTGTCAAGAAGAAAGATGGATCACTTCGGATGTGTATTGATCACTACGGCTGAACAACATAACTAGTATTGATCTGAAGCCTGCGCTAGTCCTTGTATGGCCGTCAAAATTTGGCCTAACACAGACTCCACGTTCGTGTCCGACTACGTAGCTTGGCTCGACTTCCTTCGGGTGCCTGGCATCTAAAATTTATTTCATTATGGTTCTTAAAAAATGTTTTCAATGATTACTTAGGTTTGTTAGTGAGAACACTAATTCACTAATGACATACCCCATTGGAGAAAGATAAGTATTGGACTCTTCAACAAGGTACTTGAGTCATAAGATGTGAGCTTCTGGGAAACTTGGCTCTGAAACCACATGTAACAACCCGCCATTTTTCACAACATTGTGGGCCTAGTTGGTTAGGTGTTACTCACAATTTAGCAAATATGTCTACCATTTCTAACAAAAACATATATAAAGATCCCACAGTCTTGGACCGTTTCCCAGTAGCCACTCTTATTTCTCAAATAAATAAAAAGAGGGAGTCCCCATATTTATTTTACTCCATGCTCTGGTTGTCAATCACCTAATTTCATATCTGCACACCTGCGGAGGCAATTCTGCGTTAGTGATTACAACACTAAGTAGTATAATAGATAAAGCAAGTCAAGCACATTCCACAATTTCTCTATTTTCATTTTAATATGCGGTAGAGCGATTCCGATATACTCCAAAAGAATGCGGAGGAGGTATCCACTGTGATCAACACACCCCGGCCATAGCCCTTTTGTGGGAAGGCTACCACTACCATCTCCAGTGCCATTGCCTGCATACCCCGGCCTGTGAGCCTTTTTGTGGGGAAGCTATCACTGTACTCAGGTGATTGCTACGCCCCGTTTATGGGGAGAGCTGTCACTGCCAACTCTAGTGGCAGTGCCTCACAGTTTCACCCTCATCATAGCCTTTTTATTGGAGGCTATCACTGCACTCCAGTGCGATGGAGGAATCGTTGTGTAAATACCCAACAAATAATAATAATAATAATAATAATAATAATAATGTTTGACGCAGTGCGATCGAACGTGGGAAAAAAGTTCGTTAGCTATATAAGTATGAAGTACCCTAGACGTCATTTTATTCATTATAAAAGGAAAAGGGGCGTCATCTACATTTTCCCTCCTTAGACAGACACCGGTTTCCTCCTTCGCTCGGGTAATGCTTTCCTTTCTTTTCTTATGTTGCATGCATACACATGTTGCATCAAATCATAAACATGATCAAACATAAGAATTAAATGAGAAATCAACAAAGGGAAGAAGAAAACCTGGAGGACGTCCGCTGTTTTCCAGCAGCAACCATGCCATGTTTCCTTCCATGGTGTGGGATTGACGTGCTGCAGGTCGGAATTGCTCCCGACGGTGATGCTGGCTGGATGGAGTCACCTTGGAGGGGCCAAAACAGACCGTCGAGGAGGCACGCAGGTCTGAAATCCGAGGGGAGAACAGGTCGGTGTTGCCATGTGTAACACCCCGTTCCGGCTCACCCGTGAACCGACCCGGAAATGTCACCGGCGACCGAACCGTTCGCTAATCTACTGGGTTCGGTTAAGCCGACCCGGATCTGCCCTCGGTGTCTCAAGATGGAGATGCAACATGAAATGCATGGATGGGATGCGTGGGTTCTAACGTAGTCCTACATGCATGCTATGATGTACAAGCAAAGACAAGACAAAATAATAAATCAGAAACCAAAAGAAAATATATACTATTTTATAAAAATACGGTAACACATACTAATCTACTATGACATTCAACCATTATCTCATTCGTTTTTACCTGAGCCGAGCCTGAACTCAAGGCTCCTTGCTCATTCCCATTTATCTGTTCATTTCATATCAAGTAATTTATCTAAACAAACACATCAAAATTATCATTCACGTAGCAATAACACACCATTAACATACGTTACACGCGGCAGGTACATGTGTGCGCGGTTCCGTGCTGCTCCTCCGCAATCCCGACAGCTTTCATCGCTCGCATTCCTCACCTACATATATATAGAAAAACCGTCAGTAACGAGTGTTACCGGCCCGGAAAATAACTAATATCAATCTGGCACAGGAGAGCAAACTCTCCTGTTGAATCAAAACCATATACTTCCTCAAGAACTCTCATCAGGGCACATACGGGAGCCGTCGCCATCGGGTCGACAGCGTCCCCTATCTTTCACATTCTCATGCCTCGGCCATTTCTCTATTGCTTCTCGCGTCAAATCTCGTTCCTATCCGCCCTCTGCACCTTCCATATTACTCCTGGCCTTGAGCACGAAGGCCGAGTACTCTCAGGCAGTCGCCTTCAGTACCCTTTGAAACCACAAGTCTAGACATGCGCTGCAATGCAGTACCCGTGAACCTCCACACTTCTCCGGGTTTGAGGAACTCAAAGGTGGAGTTGTCAGGATCCCTCGGGAATGAAACGGCTCGCACACCATTCCAGAGCCCACTGTCGACACACACGTGCCCGCTCGCGTAGCACGGTAGTCGGATTTCCCTCATTCAGTCTCTCACCAAAACACGAAAACTATACATATATATAGGTCTGGGTTGGGATTTATACAGATCGGCGACGGCTAGGGTTTCCGTTTCGTGGCTCGAAGCTCGGGTCGAGCGCCTAGCGGCGTCCGAAGTCCGATCAGGTTGGACCGGGTGCGTTCGGCGGATGAATCCGCCAGCCCCTCACAAATCCAATTTCCGGCAGGTTCCGGGGGTTTCCGGCGAGTCTCGGCGGTTTTCCGGCAGGATTCCGACGGGTTTCCGGTGATGGTTTGGGACGGAGCAATCAGGGGTCTATCGGGCACCAGCTCGAGCGAGGCTCCGGTCCAATGGTCAGGTGTCAAACTGAGGGTAGCCTGATGCAGCGATGGCCTGTCCACGGCGGCCTCGACAATGGGCGGCGGTGGCGGCGTTCTCCGATCAGGCTCCGGCCGGCCTACGACAGTGGTCGGGACAGTGGGGATGTCAGCGTCCAGAAGCGGCGATCTCTAGAGGGTGGTCGTCGGGGTCATCACTGTGCGGCGCCAGCGGCTCGGCGCGGCCGGGAAGTCTCTAGTCGGGCATGGAAGCGTCGCCGAGCTTGACGGGGCGATTCCGGCCAGACAACCCGGACGGCTCCGACGGTGGCCGGGAGTTGGATTCGGGGACGGCACTGGCGACGCCACGGCGGGGCGGGGCAGGCGTCGATCGGCGGCCAGGCGGCGTCGATCAGCGGCCAGGCCAAGCGTCAGCCGTGGCGGCGGTGGCGCGCAGCCAGGGGCAGGCCGGCGGTTAGGGTTTTGGCGTGGGGGAGAAATGGTCGGGAGGAAGAAGTCGTGTTCGTGATGGCATTTTCGTAAATAAGTCTCATGCTCGATTTCTACCGAGTCAAAATAATAACTGAGTTCAGTAATAAATTCTAAAAAAAATCTAGAAAAATATGGAAAAATCACATAAAATAAAACAAACACAACCAACATCCAAATGACATGCTCTACAACTAATAACCCACCTGAATGCCATCCAACGCGTCCCTGATTCGATCATTCGATCCCTAAAATTGTGCCTACGATCAAGCATACTAAAAAGAAAAAAATACTCCATACTTTCATACATTCGGATAACTCGTATCTCACCATCAACTCGACCGTTATCATCATTAATTCCAGTACACCTGAGCTCTCTATCGCTCTGTAACCTGACGGCTGGTCTCGATATGAGTTGACTCTCCGATATGAGTTGAGTTAAAAATAATTATAATAATACCAACTACGTCGTTAAAATCCCATTGAAAATAATTAATTTAAAAGAATATCAGTTAAGCCGGGTCAAAATAATAACTTTATAAAATTATTGCATGCAAATTAATAAATTTCGATCACGATAAACAGGCAATTAATTAATCGGCTAGTTAAAAGCAATTAACTTGAATTGAAGGGTTATGAGGAATGTCTAATAGCAGACTTCTAGCCCTTGTCATATAAAAGTTGCTATTTGATAAATATAAACGATTATTCTTATAATAAGTTCGTAAAGTAAAATGATGGATCAATAAAAGATAATCACGTAGGAATTGCAGCGATGGCATGGTCAATTAAATAAAGAAGTGTTGAAATGTAACAACCCGCCATTTTCCACGATGTTGTGGACTACTTGGCTAGTTGTTACTAAAAGTAAGTAGATTATGTCAGACATTTTTGCGTAAATGATAACATACACTCCACACCCCGTGCCGTAGCACTTTTATGGGGAGGCTATCACTACATCTCCAGTGCCAATGCCTTGCACACCCCGGCCGTAGCCTTTTTGTGGAGGCAGCTATCACTGCACTCAGGTGATCGCTATGCCCCGTTTGTGGGGAAGCTCTCACTGCCAACTCTAGTGCCAGTGCCTCGCACACCCCGGCCGTAGCCTTTTTATGGGGCGGCTATCACTGCACTCAGTGCCAGTGCCTCACACACCCCGGCCGTAGCCTTTTTATGGGGCGGCAATCACTGCACTCTAGTGCGATGGAGGAATCGTTGTGCCTCACTCACCCCGGCCGTAGCCTTTTTATGGGGCGGCTATCACTACTCCAAAACAATATCGATGCATTACATGATTCACACACATAACACGACCCAGTGTCGGACTGAGTCAATTCATTAACCCCGGTTGCACTTCGTGCATGGTGGTCGAATCTGGGCTCAGGCCGACCTAGGCTACCAACAAGGAAAATACGATGTTCTACCTATTATACGTACCTGATTTGTGATTACGTCTGACTGTGATCCGTGAACCCTAATACAGTAATGGGGAGGTCGCCTGGGACGGAGATGAGGGATGAAATACTCACACAGTAATGGGGAGGTCGCCTGGGACGGAGATGAGGGATGAAATACTCCCTCCTCCTGCATATATATACACTTCAACCATTCCCTCCATTAAATTCTCATACCCCATCATCCATTGGTATTTCCTAGGTTCAATGACCCCTTCATTAAATTCTCACACCCCATCATCCATTGGTATTTCCTAGGTTCAACGACCCCTTCATTAAATTCTCACACCCCATCATCCATTGGTATTTCCTAGGTTCAACGACCCCTTCTCCTTTTTAAAGAATAAATGACGGCTAGGGTTTGTGGAAGCACCCTTTCATCATAATTCCTTTAACCGGGTAATTGGGTAATTAACACGGTTCACTTAACCTTTTCACTCAACCTCTTAAATGGTATGGTTCACTTAATTAATGTGTTCGACTCGACTGATTCAACTAGAATCGTCCGATTAGAAATTACTTTTCAATTTAACTGGGTAATTCATACTTAACCAGCTAAAAAATTTTTTTTCCGGGTCTTTACATGAACCTTATCAAATTAAATAAATTAATTAATGTGGTGTATATTAAATATTTAGTTGCATGCATTTTCGACGCGAGTAAAATTATACTAATGTATAATTTTATGCCCCCTTCATATTAGGGTTAGCTGATTACAGTCGGACGAACCCGCAAGTCAGGTATGTATAATAGGTAGAACATCGTATTTTCCTTGTTGGTAGCCTAGGTCGGCCTGAGCCCAGATTCGACCACCATGCACGAAGTGCAACCGGGGTTAAGGAATTGACTCAGTCCGACACTGGGTCGTGTTATGTGCGTGAATCTTGTAATGCATCGATATTGTTTTGGAGTAGTGATAGCCGCCCCATAAAAAGGCTACGGCCGGGGTGAGTGAGGCACAATGATTCCTCCATCGCACTAGAGTGCAGTGATTGCCGCCCCATAAAAAGGCTACGGCCGGGGTGTGTGAGGCACTGG
Organism: Piper betle; assembly: GCA_033002965.1. Taxonomy (NCBI): domain Eukaryota; kingdom Viridiplantae; phylum Streptophyta; class Magnoliopsida; order Piperales; family Piperaceae; genus Piper; species Piper betle. Next base: position 14,139 of record JAURVB010011431.1, on the reverse strand, counting down.
CACTGAGTGCAGTGATAGCCGCCCCATAAAAAGGCTACGGCCGGGGTGTGTGAGGCACTGGCACTAGAGTTGGCAGTGAGAGCTTCCCCACAAACGGGGCATAGCGATCACCTGAGTGCAGTGATAGCCGCCCCACAAAAAGGCTACGGCCGGGGTGTGCAAGGCATTGGCACTGGAGTGCAGTGATAGCCTCCCCATAAAAAGGCTACGGCCAGGGTGTGCGAGGCACTGGCACTAGAATTGGTAGTGAGAGCTTCCCCACAAACGGGGCATAGCAATCACCCGAGTGCAGTGATAGCTACCCCACAAAAAGGCTACGGCCGGGGTGTGCGAGGCACTGGCACTGGAGACGGTAGTGGTAGCCTCCCCATAAAAAGGCTACGGCCGGGGTGTGCGGATCACAGCGGACACCTCCTCCGCATTGTTTTGGAGTATAGCGGAATCGCTCCACCGCATATTAAAATAAATATATGAAAATGGTGGAATGTACTTGTTTGTTTTATCTATTATACTACTTAGTGTTGTAATCACTAACGCGGAATTGCCTCCGCAGGTGTGCAGATCCGAGATTAGATGATTGACAACTAGAGCATGGAGCAAAGTAATATGAGGACTCCTTTTTGTTCTTTAATTGAGGAATAAGTGTGGCTGCTGGGAAACGGTCCAAGACTGTGGGATTTTATTATAAGTTATGATTTCTAATAATGTTTGACATAATTGCTTGTGACATAATTGCTTTAATTTTGAGTAACACCTAGCCAGTTAGGCCCACAATATTATCATGAAAAATGACGGGCCGTTACAATCAAAGTGTGACTTCTGGCTGAAGGAGGTGAACTTCCTCAGACATGTTGTCTCAAAGGCGGGAGTTGCAGTGGATCCATCAAAAGTGAAAGCAGTCATTGATTAGCCTCAACCTAAGTCTGTCACTGATATCAGAAGCTTCCTTGGTGTGGCGGGTTACTATAGGAAATTCATTAAATACTTTTCCTTAGTAGCATCGCCGATAACCAAACTTACAAGGAAGGGGGTCAGGTTTGAGTGGAGTAGTAAGTGTGAGGAGAGTTTCCAGTCTCTAAAGAAGAGTTTAACAACTGCACCAGTCTTGACCCTGCCAAATGGTAATGAAGGATTCTTAGTCTTCAGTGATGCGTCTCAGTTGGGTTTAGGATGCGTCCTTATGCAAGATGGTAAGGTGGTGGCTTACGCATCTCGCCAATTGAAGATTCACGAGCAAAATTATGTGACCCATGACTTGGAATTGGCAGCAGTAGTTTTTGCCCTAAAGATTTGTAGGCAGCAGTATTTTCCTTGTTGGTAGCCTAGGTCAGCCTGAGCCCAGATTCAACTACCATGCACTGAGTGCAACCAGGGTCAAGAATTGACTCAGTCCGACACTGGGTCCGTGTTATGTGTGTGAATTTTGTAATGCATCGACATTGTTTTGGAGTAGTGATAGCCACCCCATAAAAAGGCTACGGCCGGGGTGAGTGAGGCACAACGATTCCTCCATCGCACTGGAGTGCAGTGATAGCTGCCCCATAAAAAGGCTACGGCCGGGGTGTGTGAGGCACTGGCATTGGAGTGCAGTGATAGCCGCCCCATAAAAGGCTACGGCCGGGGTGTGTGAGGCACTGGCACTAGAATTGGTAGTGAGAGCTTCCCCACAAACGGGGCATAGCAATCACCTGAGTGCAGTGATAGCCGCCCCACAAAAAGGCTACGGCTGGGGTGTGCAAGGCATTGGCACTGGAGTGCAGTGATAGCCTCCCCATAAAAAGGCTACGGCCGGGGTGTGCGAGGCACTGGCACTAGAATTGGTAGTGAGAGCTTCCCCACAAACGGGGCATAGCAATACCCGAGTGCAGTGATAGCTGCCCCACAAAAGGCTACGGCCGGGGTGTGCGAGCACTGGCACTGGAGACGGTAGTGGTAGCCTCCCCACAAAATAGGCTACGGCCGGGGTGTGCGGATCACAGCAGATACCTCCTCTGCATTGTTTTGGAGTATAGCGGAATCGCTCCACCGCATATTAAAATAAGCATAAGGAAATAGTGGAATGTACTTGTTTTGTTTTATCTATTATACTACTTAGTGTTGTAATCACTAACGCGGAATTGCCTCCGCAGGTGTGCAGATACGAGATTAGGTGATTGACATCCAGAGTATGGAGCAAAATAAATATGAGGACTCCCTTTTTTATTTATTTGAGAAATAAGTGTGGCTACTGGGAAACGGTAGGCGGGTCGTTACAACATCATACTTTCCTTGTTGGTAGCCTAGGTCGGCCTGAGCCAGATTCGACCACAATGCTGGGAAACGGTCCAAGACTTTGGGATCTTTAACTTTAGGGTTACCCATTTTAAAGAAATGACTTGGCCCATTACGTTGCACTTTGGGCCGGGTCGTTACAAATTGTATCAGAGCCGACCTGGTTCCATGTTAGATGGTGGGCTGGATTAGAAACGTTAGCTAGGTTGCCGGTCACGGGCCAGAAAGGTCGTCGGCTGGGGCTGGCAACGGGCCAAGAATAGGCATGTCAGGGACGAAATTCCCTAAGGTGGGTGGATTGTGAGATCCCTCAACTTAGTCCCACATCTAATACCTACTGGGAGAAGATCCCGTTTATAAGTGGGAATGGACTATAGATCTTTAACTTCCGGGGTACCCATTTTAAAGAAATGACTTAGCCCATTACGTTGCACTTTGGGCTGGGTCGTTACAGCATCTTGGCAAGGGAAACAAAGACACTCCGTAACAAGGAGATCCCTTTCGTAAAGGTATTATGGAGAAATCAGGGATCAGAAGAAGCAACATGGGAGACTGAACAGGAAATGGCCAGAAAATAACCTAGCCTCTTGTAGCATAAATTCCGTGTAATTGTCGTAACATGAACTTATACCGGAGATGCACTTAATCACCAATATCCTATTTATGTTATGAGATTTCGGGGACAAAATAATTCTAAGTTGGGGAATTGTAAAGACCTGGAAATAATAATAATAATAATAATAATAAATAATAATAATAATAATAATAATGACGTTCGACGCAGTGGGATCGAACGTGGGAAAAATTCATTAGCTGGATAAGTATGAATTACCCGGTTAATTGAACATAATTTTTAATTGGATGATTCTAGTTGAATCGGTCGAGTCGACTACATTATTTATCCAATTAACCATTTAAGTGAACCATACCATGTACCAATTTAACAAGTTAAGTGAAATTGTTAAGTGGACCATGTTGATTACCCAATTACCCGGTTAAAAGAATTACGGTGAAAGGGTACTTCCACATACCCTAGCTGTCATTGCATACATTATAAAAGGAAAAGGGGGGGGCCTCATCTACATTTTCCCTCCTTAGACAGACACCTCGGATTTCCTCCTTCGCTCGGGTAATTTTCTTTCTCCTAGCAGCAACCATGCCATGTTTCCTTCCATGGTGTGGGGTTGACGTGCTGGAGAAGAGAATTGCTCCCGACGGTGATGCTAGACGGATGGAGTCACCTTGGAGGGCCAAAACAAACTGTCGAGGAGGCACGCTGGTCTGAAAACCGAAGGGAGAACAGGTCGGTGTTGCCATGGGTGGTGTTGCTGGCCAGACATGGATCCGCCATGGAAAGTGAAGACTGGTCGTCACCTGGGGTGGTGCCGGTTGTCACCTTGATGGGGCAAGACATGGTTCCCATGGCTGCCGGTCGGCCACCATTAATGGTGAAATTCAGGTCCCCATATGGGGTGTAGTCCGATTTTTCATGAGATAGCAGCGGATAAAGATTAGATCTTTGGGCTTTTTCCAATCGGATCAGTGGGGTAGATAGAAGATGGGGTTTGAAATTGGGTGGAAGGAAAAGAAGACATGCTGGTCGGGTGCTGTTTATGTGGCCGACTAGGGTAGATGCCATTGGTCATGGGCGGATTATGTGACCGACATGGAGTCACCATGGTCAGGTCAGGGTTGCTGATTGGGTGGCTGGAATGGGGTCGCCAAGGATTGGTTGAGGGTTGCCACGTGGTGGCCAAGTTGGAGACGCCATGGCAGCAAATGGAGGCCGCCACGTTACTATTTGGTCGCCATCCATGATGAAAATACCGGCTTTCACGGGTTGACTACAATAAAGCTGGGAGCTTTGGGGTCATTAAATGAATTGTTAAATGGTAACCAGGTAAATATAGGAGAACTCGATGCGGTTGAGTTAGAATATAAGGTAAATACAAAAGAATTCAGTATCGGACATGTTAATAATTAAATTATGAATTAGATAATGGGGATTTAGATGGGGATAATTAATAATTAGTTATCATTAGAATTGCTGAAAATTTAAGAAGAAATGAAGACTAACATGAACTAATTACATCATTTAAAATTGATAGTATATTAGTCATGTTAGTTGCATGTAGTTTCATGCCAAATAAAATTATACTAATGTATAATTTTATGCCCACATTCAGATTACTGTTCACGGGTCACAGTGAGACGAAATCACAAGTGAGGTACGTATAATAGGTAGAACATCGTATTTTCCTTGTAGGTAGCCTTGGTTGGCCTGAGCCTAGATCCGACCACCATGCGCCGAGTGCAACCGGTCAAAGAATTGACTCAGTTCGACACTCGGTCGTATTATTTGCGTAAAGTCTGTAATGCATTAACATTGTTTTGAAGTAGTGATAGACTCCTCATAAAAAGGCTATGGCCAGGTTGAGCAAGGCACATCGATTCCTCCATCGCACTGGAGTGCAGTGATAACCTCCCCATAAAAAGGCTACGGCGGGGTGTGTGAGGCACTGGCATTAGAGTTGGCAGTGAGAGCTTCCCCAACAAACGGGGCATAGCAATCACCTGAGTGCAGTGATAGCCTCCCCATAAAAAGGCTACGGCTGGGGTGTGCAAGGCACTGGCACTGGAGTGCAGTGATAGCCTCCCCATAAAAGGCTACGGCCAGGGTGTGCGAGGCACTGGCACTAGAATTACTAGTGAGAGCTTACCCACAAACGGGGTGTAGCAATCACCTGAGTGCAATGATAGCTCCCCCACAAAAAGGCTACGGCTGGGGAGTGTGATGCACTGGCACTGGAGACGGTAGTGGTAGCCTCCCACAAAAGGGCTACAGCCAGGGAGTGCGGATCACAGCGGATACCTCCTCCGCATTGTTTTGGAGTGTAGCGGAATCACTCCACCGCATATTAAAATAAACATAAAGAAATAGTGGAATGTACTTGATTTGTTTTGTGTATTATACAATTTAGGGTTGTAATCACTAACACGGAATTGCCTCCGCAGGTATGCAGATACGAAATTAGGTGATTGACAACCAGGGCATGGAGCAAAATAAATATGAGGACTCCTTTTTTTTTTTTTTAGAAATAAGTGTGGCTATTGGGTTACGGTCTAAGACTGTGGGATCTTTATATATGTTTTTGTTAAAAAAAATGTTAGACATATTTGCTTAATTGTGAGTAACACCTGGCCAGCGAGGCACACAATCTGATGACAAATGGCAGACCGTTACACTTATGTTGCATAGTAGCCTTCCCCTATTTCTATGCACAGACATTGTCGTACACCAACTCATGATCAGTAGCTACCTCAATCACTTCGGTTATAGTGCCTCTTGGCGCCGTAGCAACCCTACTCCTCAATTTTGGCTTCAACCCCCAGAAAAATTTTTCTGCTCTGGCCTGGAAAATTTTTGCATACTCTCAGACTGAATCATCCCTCTGAGTTAGAGTGGCAAATTCCAGTGCTTTCTTCTAGACAACAGACTTAGGAAAATATTGTCCATAGATAGCTGTTACACATTCTGCCCAAGGAATGGACAAAATATCCCATTGATGAAGCGTAGCCTTCTCCCGTCGCCAACCTCACTTGATGGCGATGAGGCACAAAAGAGAGCTCTAAATGCTTTCTCAGTAATGTCCATCCAGCTCTCCGCCTTCATTGGATCAACCCCTCCAACGAATACCAATTCTAGTGCCACTGACTCACACACCCCGGCCATAGCCCTTTTATGGGGCGGCTACCTGTACTCCAAAAGAATGTCGATGCATTACATAATTTACGTACAAAATATGACCCCGTGTCGGACCGTGTCAAGTCTTTTACCCCGTTCCACTCGGTGCATGGTGATCAAATTTGGGCTTATGCCGACCTAGGCTACCAACAAAGAAAGTACGATGTTGCTTCCTATTATACGTACTTGACTTGTGATTTCGTCTAACTGTGATCCGCTAACCCTAACCTGAATGAGGGCATAAAATTATACATTAGTATAATTTTATTTTCATGAACCTACATATAACTACATGACTAATATACTATCAATTTTCAAATGATGTAATTAGTTCATGTTAGTCTTCATTACTTATTGAATTTTCAGCAATTTTGATGATAATTAATTATTAATTATCTCCATCCAAATCCCCATTAACTAGTTGATAATTTAACAATTCATTTAACGACCCTAAAGCTCCCATCTTTATGGTAGTCAACCAGCGAAAGCTGGTATTTTTCACCATGCATGGCAACCAACCGGAAACGTGGCGGCCTCCATTCGCTGCTATTGTAAAGACCCGGAAAAAAAATATTTCATTAGCTGGTTAAGTATGAATTACCCAGTTAAATTGAAAAGTAATTTCTAATCGGACGATTCTAGTTGAATCAGTCGAGTCGAACACATTAATTAAGTGAACCATACCATTTAAGAGGTTGAGTGAAAAGGTTAAGTGAACCGTGTTAATTACCCAATTACCCGGTTAAAGGAATTATGATGAAAGGGTGCTTCCACAAACCCTAGCCGTCATTTATTCTTTATAAAAGGAGAAGGGGTCGTTGAACCTAGGAAATACCAATGGATGATGGGGTGTGAGAATTTAATGAAGGGGTCGTTGAACCTAGGAAATACCAATGGATGATGGGGTGTGAGAATTTAATGAAGGGGTCATTGAACCTAGGAAATACCAATGGATGATGGGGTATGAGAATTTAATGGAGGGAATGGTTGAAGTGTATATATATGCAGGAGGAGGGAGTATTTCATCCCTCATCTCCGTCCCAAGCGACCTCCCCATTACTGTGTGAGTATTTCATCCCTCATCTCCGTCCCAGGCGACCTCCCCATTACTGTATTAGGGTTCACGGATCACAGTCAGACGTAATCACAAATCAGGTACGTATAATAGGTAGAACATCGTATTTTCCTTGTTGGTAGCCTAGGTCGGCCTGAGCCCAGATTCGACCACCATGCACGAAGTGCAACCGGGGTTAATGAATTGACTCAGTCCGACACTGGGTCGTGTTATGTGTGTGAATCATGTAATGCATCGATATTGTTTTGGAGTAGTGATAGCCGCCCCATAAAAAGGCTACGGCCGGGGTGAGTGAGGCACAGCGATTCCTCCATCGCACTAGAGTGCAGTGATTGCCGCCCCATAAAAAGGCTACGGCCGGGGTGTGTGAGGCACTGGCACTGAGTGCAGTGATAGCCGCCCCATAAAAAGGCTACGGCCGGGGTGTGTGAGGCACTGGCACTAGAGTTGGCAGTGAGAGCTTCCCCACAAACGGGGCATAGCGATCACCTGAGTGCAGTGATAGCCGCTCCACAAAAAGGCTACGGCCGGGTGTAGGCATTGGCACTGAGTGCAGTGATAGCCTCCCCATAAAGGCTACGGCCGGGTGTGCAGGCACTGGCACTAGAATTGGTAGTGAGAGCTTCCCCACAAACGGGCATAGCAATCACCCGAGTGCAGTGATAGCTACCCACAAAAAGGCTACGGCCGGGGTGTGCGAGGCACTGGCACTGGAGACGGTAGTGGTAGCCTCCCCATAAAAAGGCTACGGCCGGGGTGTGCGGATCACAGCGGACACCTCCTCCGCATTGTTTTGGAGTATAGCGGAATCGCTCCACCGCATATTAAAATAAACATAAGGAAATAGTGGAATGTACTTGTTTTGTTTTATCTATTATACTACTTAGTGTTGTAATCACTAATGCGGAATTGCCTCCGCAGGTGTGCAGATACGAGATTAGGTGATTGACATCCAGAGTATGGAGCAAAATAAATATGAGGACTCCTTTTCTTTTAAATTGAGAAATAAGTGTGGCTGCTGGGAAACGGTCCAAGACTGTGGGATGTTTATGTATGTTATTATTTATAAAAAATGTTTGACATAATTACTTACTTTTGAGTAACAACTAGCCAGTTAGGCCCACAATATCGTGAAAAATGGCGGGTCGTTACAGCTATGGCGTCTCCAACTTGGCCACCACATGGCAACCCTCAACCAGTCCTTGGCGACCCCATTCCAGCATGGCTGCACCACCACACCGACACCGACCTGTTCTCCCCTCGGATTTCAGACCTGCGTGCCTCCTCGACGGTCTGTTTTGGCCCTCCAAGGTGACTCCATCCGGCCAGCATCACCGTCGGGAGCAATTCCCACCTCCAGCACGTCAACCCCGCACCATGGAAGGAAACATGGCGTGGTTGCTGCTGGAAAACAGCAGGACGTCCTCCTGGTTTTCTTCTTCCCTTGTTGATTTCTCATTTAATTCTTATGTTTATCATGTTTATGATTTATGCAACATGTGTATGCATGCAACAAAAGAAAAAGAAAGGAAAGAAAATTACCCGAGCGAAGGAGGAAATCCGGCGTCTGTCTAAGGAGGAAAAATGTAGATGACGCCCTCCCCTTCTCCTTTTATAATGAAATAAAATGACGGCTAGGGTACGTGGAAGCACCCTTTCACCGTAATTCCTTTAACCGGGTAATTGGGTAATCAACATGGTCCACTTAACCATTTCACTTAACCTGTTAAATGGGTACATGGTATGGTTCACTTAAATGGTTAAATGGATAAATAGTGTAGTCGACTCGACCGATTCAACTAGAATTATCCAGTTAAAAATTACTTTTCAATTAACCGGGTAATTCATACTTAACCAGCTAACGATTTTTTTCCATTTAAATGAAAAAAAATTAAAATTTTCCCACGTTCGATCCCACCGCGTCGAACGTCATTATTATTATTATTATTATTATTATTATTTTTCCGGGTCTTTACAATCTCCCCAACTTAGAATTATTTCGTCCCCGAAATATCATAGCATTAATAGGATATTGATGATTAAGTACATCTCCGGTATAAGTTCATGTTACAACAATTACACGGATTTTATGCTACAAACAGGCTAGGATATTTTCTGGCCATTTCCTGTTCAGTCTCCCATGTAGCTTCTTCTGATCCCTGATTTCTCCATAATACCTTTACCAAAGGGATCTCCTTGTTACGGAGTGTCTTTGTTTCTCTTGCCAAGATGCGAATCGGTTTTTCCTCGTAGGTTAAATCCGATTGTAGCTCTAAATCTGCAAAATTTGTGATAATGTGATTCTCATCTCGTACATATTTCTTTAGCATTGACACATGAAAGACATTGTGTACACCATCAAGGCTTGGTGGTAATGCTAATCTATATGCACAACTTCCGATTCGATCCAGAATTGGAAATGGTCCTATGAATCTTGGCTTCAACTTCCCTGATGTTCTAAATCTGATCACTCCCTTTTTAGGTGAGGTCTTAAGGTAGACGAACTCCCCAACTTGGAATTCTAAGTCCTTCCTTCGAGTGTCAGCATAACTTTTCTGCCGATCCTGAGCTGCCTTAAGCCTTTGCTGGATGAGTTGCACTTTTTCAGCTGCTTCTCTCACCATCTCTGGCCCGACTATAACCACCTCTGTAGACTCCAACCAGCATGATGGAGATCGACAAGGCCTACCGTATAAAGCTTCAAACGGTGCCATTCCTATACTGGCTTGGTAAGAGTTATTATAGGTGAATTCAGCCAAGGCTAAGTGTTTCTCCCAATCTCCTCCCCAGTCGAGGATGCAAGCTCTCAACAAATCCTCCAAGGTTTGATTGGTCCTCTCACTCTGACCATCAGTTTGGGGGTGATATGCTGTACTTAACTTGATTTGGGTCCCCATAGCTTTTTGGAAAACTTCCCAAAAATGTGACGTGAATAGGGGATCTCTGTCAGAGACTATCTCCTTTGGAATTCCATGCAGCCTGACAATGTTATTTATGTACAGTTCTGCTAAGTATTCCGCCGTCCTTGTTGATTTTGTGGGGATAAAGTGAGCTGCCTTAGTCAAACGGTCCACAACCACCCATATAGAGTCATGTCTCTTCAAAGTCCTTGGGAGTTTAGTAATAAAATCACATGTGACACGCTCCCATTTCCAGGTAGGTATCTCTAAAGATTGTAATAATCCACCGGGTAGTTGATGTTGGGCTTTGATCAATTGGCACGTCTGACACTTGGAAACAAAATCCACCACATCCCTCTTCATCCCAATCCACCAGTAGGTTCGTTTTAAGTCCTGGTACATCTTTGTAACACCAGGGTGTATTGAGAACCTTGAACGATGAGCTTCCTCCAGGATATCTCGCTTTAATGCATCATTGTTGGGTACACACAACCTCCCTCTAAATCTGATTACACTGTTGGAATCTGCTACAATGTCGGGAGTTTTGTCCAACATTTCATTCAGCTTCTCATCTTCCATTTGTGTTAGCTTAACTCGGTCCACCAATTCATTGGAGATAACCAGGTTCGCCAGTAGTCCTGTCACTCGTTCCACCGGGTTAATAGCTACCACCTCAGCTGACATAGCCCAAAGTCTAGCTAGCTGTTGACCCTTGTCCACCTTGCCCTTCCGACTCAACGCGTCGGCTACAACGTTCGCTTTTCCCGGATGGTATAAAATTTGGAAATCATAGTCCTTCAAGTATTCTATCCACCGCCTCTGTCGAAGGTTAAGGTCATTCTGGGTGAAGATATACTTCAAACTTTGGTGGTCGGTGAAAACCTCGAACTGAGCTCCGTACAAATAGTGTCTCCAAATTTTCAGAGCAAACACAACTGCTGCCAGTTCCAAGTCATGGGTTGCATAATTTTGCTCGTGAATCTTCAATTGGCGAGAGGCGTAAGCCACCACCTTACCATCTTGCATAAGGACACATCCTAACCCCACTAGACTGTCACTTGATTGAGCTGGCGATCGTCAATACACAATCGAAGTGAGCCATCCTTCTTCTTTACGAAAAGAACAGGGGCTCCCTAGGGTGAAGTACTTGGTCGGATGAAGCCTGCCTGCAACAGCTCTTCTAATTGACTCTTTAACTACTTGAGTTCCGCTGGAGCCATGCGGTATGGTGCTTTAGAAATTGGTGATACTCCAGGTGCTAGGTCAATGACAAACTCCACTGCCCGCTTAGGAGGTAACCCTGGAAGTTCACCTGGAAATACGTCCGGAAATTCTGCTACCACCGGAATCATGGACAACTCTTTGGGTTTGGACTCAGACTCCTCTAGAGTTGCCGAAAAGGCTTTACAACCCTCACCAAACCACTCAGTTGCCTCACTAACTGACACAATACAAGAGGATGGATCATTCCATGACCCTTGGAAAATGACCCCCATCTCACAATTACAAGGTTTCGTCAACACTCTCCTCCCTTTACAGTCGAGAAAAGCCTGGTGTGCAGACAACCAGTCCATTCCCAACAGTACATCAAAGCCTATTATCCCATAGACAATGAAATTCCATACATAGGGTTTCCCTTGTATATCCAAGGATAGGTTAGTCACTCCTAACGTTGTGACTTCCCCGTCTCCCGTTGCAGTAGTGACCCTATAAGTCTTGGGTAATGTAGACGTTTGGAGTCCTAAACTCTTAACTAATCGGGATGATAGGAACGAATGTGTACACCCCGAGTCAAATAAAACATCCACACTAACACTTTGAATCAGAATTTTACCTCGAACTGTGTGGTCATCGTCCTCAGCGTCCTCGATTTCGACTGCAAAAAGTTTTGCCTTCCCTTTGTCCACCGATTTTGCAGGTGCTGGGTAGCGATTAGGAGCTGGTGTCTTCTCCTTTTCAGGTTGCTCCTGTTGTTGCTTCAGGGGCTGACGACACTCATTTTGCAGGTGTCCCGTCCTTCCGCAGTTGTAGCACCGACGGGGCTCACTGCATAGCCCTGAATGCATCTTGTTGCAATTTTTACATAGTCGATACGGAATCTCCTGAAACTTCCTTTTGCGGTTCCCATCGACATTCCGTTGATAGTTCTGCTGCTGGTGTTCTGCAGACCGGTTTTTGCTACTACCCTGGTTGGCATTCTTATGTTGCATAGTAGCCTTCCCCTGTTTCTGTGCACGGACATAGTCGTACACCAACTCATGAGTAGTGGCTGCCTCAATCACTTCGGTTATAGTGCCTCTTGGCGCCGTAGCAACCCTACTCCTCAATTCTGGCTTCAACCCCCAGAAAAATTTGTCTGCTCTGGCCCGGGCAGTTGCCAGACTCCCAGGTGCAAATCTCTCCAATTGCAAGAAATTTTTTGCATACTCTCGGACTGAATCATCCCTCTGAGTTAGAGTGGCAAATTCCAGTGCTTTCTTCTGGACAACAGACTCAGGAAAATATTGTCCATTGAAAGCTGTTACAAATTCCGCCCAAGGAATGGACGAAATCTCCCGTTGATGGAACGCAGTCTTCTCCATGGACTTCCACCAATAAGATGCTTCCTCCTGAAGCATGCATGTCGCCAACCTCACTTGATGGCGATGAGGCACAGAGAGAGCTCTAAATGCTTTCTCAGTAATGTCCATCCAGCTCTCCGCCTTCATTGGATCAGTCCCTCCAATGAATACCTCAGCTCCGTTCTTCCGGAATTTTTCTACAGTGTATCGATCACTGTCATCCCCAACTGGCAGTACCACTTGTCGGACTACCGGTGGCACTGGGTTTGGAAGTTCCCCTCGCTCGCCCGGGTCAGCTATCCCTACCCGCTCTTGGGCGCTCCCCTGATCCCCATTTGGGACGCTACTAGGACCCGCAGCCGAATTTGGAGCTCCATTCCCTGTTACCAATCCCGGTAATCGCTGCGCTATGTTCTGAACCACAGAACTGGTATTATCTGAAGCCTGCGCTAGTCCCTGTATGGCCGTCAAAATTTGGCCTAACACACTCTCCACGTTCGTGTCCGACTGCGCAGCTTGGCTCGACTTCCTTCGGGTGCCTGCCATCTAAAATTTATTCCGTTATGGTTCATTAAAATTTTTTTTTCAATGATTACTTAGGTTTGTTAGTGAGTCCACTAATTCACTAATGACATACCCCATTGGAGAAAGATAAATATTGGACTCTTCAACAAGGTACTTGAGTCATAAGATGTGAGCTTTTGGGAAACCAGGCTCTGATACCACCTGTAACGACCCGCCATTTTTCACAACATTGTGGGCCTAGCTGGCTAGGTGTTACTCACAATTTAGCAAATATGTCTAGCATTTCTAACAAACACATATATAAAGATCCCACAGTCTTGGACCGTTTCCCAGTAGCCACACTTATTTCTCAAATAAATAAAAAAAGGAGTCCCCATATTTATTTTGCTCCATGCTCTGGTTGTCAATCACCTAATTTCGTATCTGCACACCTGCGGAGGCAATTCCGCGTTAGTGATTACAACACTAAGTAGTATAATAGATAAAACAAGTCAAGTACATTCCACTATTTCCCTATGTTCATTTTAATATGCGGTGGAGCGATTCCGCTATACTCCAAAACAATGCGGAGGAGGTATCCGCTGTGATCCGCACACCCCGGCCGTAGCCCTTTTGTGGGGAGGCTACCACTACGGCTATCTCCAATGCTAGCGCCTCGCACACCCTGGCCATAGCCTTTTTTGTGGGGAAGCTATCTGTAAAACCCACGATTCGAGTCAGGGTTTTATATTCAGAACCGGTCGGGTCGACCGTTATTTTTCGAGTTGAGTCAGTTTCAGGACACGTGTACTGAGCCGATGTCAGTCGCGTGTATGAGCTATGAGGGTCATGCGTACCCAGCATATGATGATAACGTCATGAATACAGCAGAACAGAATGAGTTATCAGAATATATGAGAGTATGCCAGTGATTTTTTTTATTTTATATATAGTGGATCGTAGAATTAGTTTTAGGCCGCTTTACCGCGTTAGGACGCGTCGCTGGCATTTTGGGTGGGTTGATAGTTCTAGAGCATATCATTATAATTTTTTTGGTGTTGTTTGATTTTACGGAATTTTTCC
>JAURVB010011429.1:0-14705 GCA_033002965.1 Piper betle | reverse complement strand
TATGGACATGGCAACTGGCGATCTCTCCCCATTCAAGCTGGTATGTCAACTTCTTCATCTTCTATGCTATCTGAAAAAATAACCCAGGTTATATCATCGTTGAACATGAACTTGATGTTATTTTGGTGGTAAATGGTAATTGGTCTCTTGATCAAGTAACATAAAAGGTACCCATGCAGATCATTTTGTGCGTTCTGATTATAATCTCTTTTTGCTGTTCCACCAATTTAGGTCTTCTAAGGTGTGGGAAAAGTTTGTAGGCTCAGATGGACTAATTACTTGAAGCCAGACATTAAGAGGGGAATTTCACTTGTGAGTAAGAGGAGGCCATCATTAAACTCCATGAACTTCTAGGAAAAAAGTGAGATTTTCTTTTTATTTTTTAATACATTCATGACAATGCTAAATGTAACTTGCAATTCTGATAGTTGCAACATACATTCCTTTGGGAGCAGGTTCAAATTCTTTAAATGAGTTGTTCTAACATGAGCATTCTTGCATATACATGCAGATGGTCTGCAATAGCTGCAAGATGACCAGGAAGAACAGACAACGAGATAAAAAATGTGTGGCACACCCACTTGAAGAAACGCCTCAAACAGAACGTCTCAACCATCTCAGCAACCAAAAAACATGTCTTTGAAGAAAACCCACCTTCCCAATTGCATTCTACATATCCTCCACAGCTCTCACCATACCAATCTTCAAGCCATGCCTCCTCCATCCACACAACGTCCAAAAGCTCTACAGAGTCTGATGATGGAATGTGGTCTGAAATATTATCTTCCGACGCCATCGTGCTGGATTCAATTTCTATCGAGTACTGTAGTCGTCCTTCCAACCAGCCATGCATTGGAGAGACAATGGACTTCAGGTAGCAATGAGTTCATGGAGCCGCCCAACCTGACGGAATTGCCGCCTTTAGATTCGATAAAATTGGTCAGTTTACTTGGTTCAGCTGACTACTAAAATTAATAGTTCAAATTGGCCTGTCTTGTGCAAGTGGGAGGATTCAGATCAAAACTCAAAAGGGATGATGTTGGTAAATTGGAATTAGGGCAACAAATGTTGATGAAATGATCCATGACAAATTTAGCTATTCATTTATCCCGGAACTTCACAAAAACTAAGGTCACCTGGGAGGAAGCGAATGGACAGAGAAATAAAAGTCTGCGCACAAAAGTAGTAGCTTATGATGTTCCATAATTCATGCCCTTCTACATGCATGAAAACCTACCAGAGCAAATCTGAATGGTCTCAAAACAATCTGAGGCAGTTACAGTACTGATATGAGTTAACTCCAGGACTACACAAGTTCATGAAAACTCCAAAATTACATTCAGGCACTTATGATTAGCCGAAGCTTCAAAATAAAAATCTGTTTTAACTTATTCGAAAAGCAGAGTACCACTCTAATCATCCAAGAATCAGAGTAGCTTTATTTTTGGGGAGGAAGCCAAGTTACTCCCAGGAATAAGTAGCAGACTCGAAATGATCTAAGAGAGGCACGAATAAGCAAGATCCTTCTCCTCAGACAGCTCTGCGGCAGTTGCATCCAGTTTACTCCTCGATAATTCATCAATAGGAAGACCTGATAGATAACAAATTAATGTTTTAAATTGACTAAATCTTCAAGCAATGCAGATGAACTTCATTTGAAAAGCCTTTACAGCAACACTTATCAGCAATGGAAAGATGAGTCAAACTTCAACTGTGTTCACAAACAAACAGAAAACATTCCAAGCATCATTAACGAGAAAAACATGGGTACCCCTTTCCTACCACCACCTTCTTCCAATTTCTATCATGTAGAAACACTTACTCGCCCCATCTACAAGTCATTATGGAGCCCATGCTCATGCTCCTCACCTGACTTAGTACATGAATCTAGGACTGGCATCTCCCAACGTAATGCAGGGAATCTAGGACACGGCTTTCAATCCATCAGTACAACCTCAAAACATGCCCCAGAATCTTACAATAACGACCACCACTATACTGTGATACCAACCTAATGCCAAACTACTTGCAGAACTGTTGCCCACATCAAAAGTTTGAGAGGCTACCCTGATTTAACTATATATTACCAACTTCAAAAATATTATTTATCACTGTTCACATAACACAACTTATATCTTCTATTTAAATGCGCACACATCAATGACATACCAAAATTTCAAACATTGGCATTGCCAAATGCGCTTTTTTCTCAAACAAGACAGCTCACAGACTAAGTAAACGATAATGAAATTAAACTGACTTTACCTTTTACGATAGTCCATTCTCCGTTGCAGCAAGTGACTGGGAAAGAGTAAATCAGACCAGCAGGTACATTGTAAGAACCATCAGAGTAAACTCCCATGGACACCCATGTTCCCTATAGACAAGAGGCATGTGAAACATAATATATAAGCTTGTTAATGTTCATCCAAAATAGATTATATAAAATGTATTAGGAATGTTAACCTCTGGAGTTCCAAGCACCCAATCACGAATGTGATCACAAGCAGAACTGGCAGCAGATAAAGCACTTGAGAGCTTCCGCGCTTTAATAATTGCTGCACCACGTTGTTGAACTGTGGTGATGAAGTCACCATTCAGCCTAAATAAGAAAAAGAAAGAAAGATAGTGAAATGCAATTCGAACAAGATACAGTACAACAAGTATATGCATCTAGACTTTGCACGCACCAAGCATCATCAGAAACAAGGTCTCTAACAGGTTTGTCTCCAGATGGCGTCTTAACAGTTGCATGGTTAACATCAGGGTACTGTGTTGAAGAATGATTCCCCCATATGATGACATTCTTGACATCGCTTACTTGGACATTAAGCCTTTCTGATATCTGTCCCAGTGCCCTATTGTGATCCAATCGTGTTAAACAAGTAATGTTCTTTTCAGGAATAGAAGGCGCAAACTCTTTCAAGATCAGGGCATTGGTATTTGCAGGGTTAGCGACAACCAAAACCTGGGAAAACCAAGCACACAAGACTTTGAATACAAGAAAGAGATTATATTCCTGCAGTTATTACGTGGCATATCTATAAATAGAGACAGGAATGAGCATTTCACCTTGCAGTTAGCAGCAGCATACTTTTCCAAAGCAGCAGCCTGTAGACTTGTAGATGGAGACATTCTTTGACATGACATCCTTCCTCTCCATCCCTTCTTTCCTGGGAAAGCCACCAACCATGACAGCAACATTGACGTCATTGCATGCCTCAACTACATCAGTTGTTGCAACAACACCTGAAACGAACATACAATAAGTAAATGCATGCTAGATGACTTCCGTTTTTCAGTTCCAAGTGAGCCTACTGCAACATGGTAATTAGAATTGATGAATCACAAGCATTGATCATCAAAAGTTTGAGCTTTCGATATTTTTCAACCGTAGCATGTCCTTCAATGAAAGATAAAATTACCCTTCAGAAGAGGAAAGGCAGCATCTACAAGCTCCATTTTCACCCCATTCAATGCCTCTGCAGCAGGTGGAATATCAAGCATGTGCAAAATTACAGGCTGATCAGGGCCAAGCATCACGCCCCTAGCAATCATAGGAACAAGTGCATATCCAATTTGTCCTGCACAATTAGACAATATTGCTTAAATATTCCATTCAAGAACCATACGCTAGTGCATTTCCAGTGCTGAATGAAGCACAGTTTAATCATTGAAGCAAATTTGACAAAAAGGTTACCAATTTGTCCAAGGGGCGGTCCATCAGACTGCTTGGGTGTTTTATTTTATTGTTTCAACTCGAATTAATCACAACGTGCTAACAAAAGCGGGCAATCGTTCAATCAATGATTTTTCAAAATAGAAAAGCAAATCTAAGCAACATTAATTCCCCCAACGAACTGCTAAAACAACTATCTTGACCATGCCAAATTGGTTGGAAAAAACAAGAAGTCATGCATGTACTTTGTTTTTTTCCTTCCACACAAACTCAGAATTTGGCCATCATTCTTCTAATATAATCTCATCTTAAAAACTCAATTAAAATAAGTAAGAATTCGCCATTCAGCCATCAATTAGTCAATTTTCATCATTGATATAGATGACAATCTCCAGATAAGGACAACCCTTTAAACAACTTCATGCTTGACCAAACAATTAAAAAATCCATAAATTGCTTTGGACGCGTGTTCCCATCGATCTATTTTCTAAGAGACAAACACAAGTCAATTTTACACCACATAACCAACCAACAAAGCAAAAGAAGCACTTTCATACTTCCTAACATCATAACACACCAATTAATCACAACTTTCTTTAAAAAGAAATGTATTAAGAACATTATTCAACACCAAATCATCACAACTTCATCACACCAATACAGCGGAAGTAGCATAAGATCTGCATCACAGCTTTACGCCTTCGACACCCCATTTCATCACAACTTTATTAAAAAAAATGTTTTACTAAAAACATTATTAGATACCCATTCATCAAACCGATTTACAGCAGTAGTAGTATAAGATCTTCATCTTTAAAAAATAATAATAAATAGAAAATATACTAAAAACCTTATTATTACACACCAACTCATCGCAACTTTATCACCCCCAATTTACATCAGAAGTAGCACAAGATCTTGATCACAACTCTATTAAAAACATTATAAGATGCCAATTCATCCCAACTTCATGACACCAATTTACAGCAGCATCAGTATAAGACCTCCCCCACAAATTCATATACAAAAAATTCAAGGAGAAATAAATAGTCACAAAAGCACAGCCACCAGTCAACATACGCCCTACACCCTTGGCCACAAAATAAAAATAAAATAAATAAATAAATAAGCCTCATGTGGTGAAAACCAACACACAATCAACTGGAAGTAAGCTCTATTTTCTCTTGTTGAGAAGAAAAGAAAAAAGGGGAAGAAGAAGGGAAGACAAGGAACAAACCGGCAGCTCCGGTGACGAGAACGCGAAGAGGTTCCTTGGCCATGGAGTGCGATGCAATGGCTAATCGATTGAAATGGTGAAAACTGAGAACTATGAATCGATTGAAAGCTGAGGAATCGAGAAAGTTACGACTTTTGTAGGTGTCGCCCTTATCCCAAACTCCCAATGGCGACGACCCCCGCCAGGCCCAGTGGCTGTGGCTCGGTTTTTTATTTTTGCAACACTAACCCGAGCTGACGTTTTTTAATTTCATTTAATTTAATGTGCATAAAAGTGGGTTAAATGACTGAAAATTTAAGAAGAAAAAGTGGGAACAGATTTTTTGGAAAAAAATTTCGTTGGTTCAAATAGTTTGGTCGAAGCTAAGGAGGCTCGATAAGAGGTTTTTATCTACTAATTTTTGGGCTCAGGGCCAACGGCCCAACCGGTAAAAAGCTCAATCGACTCACCTGCATCGGGAGTGGTGATTTTGTGCATTTAAAATAATATTTACCCTATATTATTGTTTTACAATATTTACTGGGTATTATTTTTGTTTAGAATAATGATTTGTTTTTTATAAAATAATATTGAGTTATTATTGAGGAATATGCCATCGCATCTTACCGGCCATCCTCATGCCACCGCTCGTTTGTCAGGTTTCCATTATGCCGAACTTTAAATTTTCTACTAGCAAAAGAGAATAGCTAAGTTTTGTGAATTTTAATATAACTTTGAGGTATTAGAGTTGCTCCTTTTTATTGGTGCAAAAAAACCCAGCGTTAGATGTTCTGAATGTTCGACTAGGTACCGAGTCAGGGACTCAAAGAATGAATATATTTAACAATACCTAAAATTGGTCAATGGTATCTTTCAAAAAACCAAAAAAAAATGGTAAACGGCAACGTACGAATGCCTTTCTTGTCCACGCATAGACTGCAAACTTTCAATGAACCAATTTTTTTAGGCCAACTAACCAACTTTGAAGTCAACAAATGCGCGCTTATAATTAAAACTCTCAAATACCCTATCGCCCCTCTGACAAACGGTTACACCTCTCAAAACATAAAGATTCAGCACTTAACGATCCGTTTAGTAGGGCTTATGTTGATTGAGCACTTAAACAACAGACGAGAATAATTATAATTAAAATCATTCAAATAATGCCCATTTAACCAAAACCGGATGCCTATCACACAGCAAGAAGCACCACTCAATCTAGGACTAGCTAACTCAGCATAGCACCAATATAAGAGACTTTCGCCCATTTAAAGTTAAGACCCACAACGAGCGAGTCAACGACACATTATAAATTCGAATTTACTTGCCGTGAATTAATAAAACTTATTCATCTCACGCTATAACACAAAAAATGAAGGCCGCCACCTAAGCAAAATCGGGCTTTTCTGGGTAGGTGCAACCAGGCCTTTGGATGATCACATTCGCGGCATAACACCCAGCACGGACGCATTCCTCAACTGGCTTTTCCTGAACCAGCTGCGAAAGAAACCCTCCAACAAATGCATCGCCTGCATTTCATTTCGTAGAATTAAATGGGGATAAGGGATGCATATATTCAAGTACTAAAAGCCCAAATGCTTTGTTTCCCTAAAGAGGAAAAAGAAATGCAAACCTGCTCCATTGGTGTCAACAAGCTTCTCCTTGGGCAGTAAAATTACAGGAAACAATTTAACCTGATAAAATGCGAAAATGTGAAATCGGACTATGGAGTCAAATGATTCAAAAGGCCTTTTGCAGAGATAAAGAAAAAAATGTCAAACCTTTCCATCCTCAGCAACCACCACTGGATCGGCCCCTTGGGTGATCACAGTGATCCTCTTGTGTGTTCCTGAAGCTTTAGGCCACTGTGAGATCTTCAATGCTATCTCCTCAACATTATCTGTCTGAAATAATACTTACATTATAGAATGCTATAAAACAATTCACAAACAATCAATTCAATACTTGTAAAGGTATATGTGTAGATGTACCTCCCAGCCATGAACCTTAGAGAAAATCCGTGCTTCAGTTTCATTTCCAAAGACAAAGTCCGCGTACCTAAATATGATACATTTCTTGGATACTTTCTTTGACCCATAAAAACAATGTTAAGAGTACAATAATCAAACTTACGTTAGGGCTTTCTCTTGAGGTTCTCTGAAGAACTCACAAATAAACGGAGCTGAAAGGTTCATCATAAAAACCTACATGTATCACAATGTCAAACATTTGAGGCTAAACATAGTCAAAACAGAAAATTAGGACTAAAATATATGCTCAAAGTACATAGAGTGATATAGATAGCACACTTTGTTTTTGGCAGCAGCATGTTCAGCAACAAGTAAAATGGATTCTGGAGATACAGTCAGGAAAAAACCCGCAATATAGAAATACTTGGCGTTTTCAACTGCAAACAGATAAAAGGGAGAGAAGCTACTTAAAAATGTAACATATTGCTAAAGGAAAATACAAGAAAAAAGAAAGAGAAAAAACTGAAACCAACCCCAAGCTTACCAAGAGCCCAGTTTTCTGGTCTCTTCAAGTGTTCTGATTTGTAGCAGTTAGCTGCTGATAAATTGGCAACCAAAGACCTGTGGACATTTAAATAAAGGTTATTACATGGTAACTATCATTCGGCAAATGGATGAAGCTTTTTACTATAAGCAATTCCAATGGCAAAGAATTCCTGAAAAGCAGTTATAACCTAAGCCACCCAAATCAACAGACATACAACAATAACAAGTACATATGTTTGTTATAGATTAGAAAGATCTTTGAATATTGGATGAATAATCAGCATCTAGACATGAAAGCAGAGCACATGAAGAAACTGAAGGATCATCGAACAAAATTAACAAATAATTAAGATCATGCTTTGGCCAAATATTATCAAGTGAAGTACTCTAACGTCTAAACTCACCTTTCACCTCCAACAACACATACTGCACAAGTGCCTGTTGGTGCAACCTCATCTTCATAATATTGAACCTAAACATGAATATAGAAAAAAATAACTTGACTTTAGAGAAAAGAAAACCTTCACACTCTAGCAGAATAAAAACTATATTTATAAAGAACAGGTATCAAGTGGAATAGGTATATAGTAAAGATAATTCTACTTACGTTAACACCAGCGCTCCTAGCATTTTTCTTCATCTCTTCCCCAAATTTGTCCTTTCCAATACTGCCCATGTAACTGGTCGCACCAGGAACTTGGAGCATCCACTGCAGAGAAATGAGAACATTCATTGTATCTATACATAAAATCACCAACCTCATTTCCATTGATGCAAGAAAATAATAATAATATAACAAAAAAGCCCTTGTCAAAAAGAAAAAGGTAGATACCTGCGCCACCCTGATAGAATTTTGTGTTGCCCCTAAGAAAATGCAAACAGCACAAGTCAGCAAAAAGATTAAATGAAACCAAACAACAAAGCACATTAAAAATAGTTGAAGATAAGCACCTCCAGCAATATATTCGACACTGTGCTTAGAAGCCATCTCATCATACCTGTACCAGAAATGTCAAAACCTCAGAGGATATAGCAAAGCCATCGATAACAGATAAGCTGGTTGCTCATTAATTACGAATCCCTTCAAAAAGAAAACAAGAAGTACTTACATAGGCAGATGTTTGTCTTCAGCAAGAATGGCATTGTTCAACTTGATGTCGTACCTGCCAAGATAAACACGGTTACCACCAACAGCGCACCCATGCAATGTAAT
Source organism: Piper betle (assembly GCA_033002965.1). Classification (NCBI taxonomy): domain Eukaryota; kingdom Viridiplantae; phylum Streptophyta; class Magnoliopsida; order Piperales; family Piperaceae; genus Piper; species Piper betle. Next base: position 6,081 of record JAURVB010011429.1, on the reverse strand, counting down.
ATAACGTGTAACTCTAACGCAAGCAGCTAAATCCCAATACATAAAAATGATAGCCAACTTCAATCCACCAAAACAAAAACCCAAATCTAAATTATCTTTTAGAACATAAACTGAACACAAATCTACAAGAAATACACAAAATTCTACTATCTACATTGACCTCATGCAAGCTAAAAATGGATTCCCAAATTTAATCTAGAAATGATACCTATATCTAAATTCTATCTTGGCCAATCTAATGTCAACATGACTAATCAAACAAAAACAAAAACAAAAGTACAAAATAATTGACTAACGACGAGATGAACAACGGCAACCATGTCGATCAACGAATCGAGGGACCGATGTCCGCCCCCTAACTCCAAACAACAACTTCTGTTAACAAGAACGCGAAGAAGGACGAAATGGATCCACAACATATCCCCGATCACCCCAACAAACCTGCATAAGCAAACAACCAAACCCATCTTCTCGGAAAAGATCTAGCAACAAATATGAACTAGATTCCCTACAACAAGATCATATTCCAGCTCAAACAAAGCCTAAAAATGACAAGCACCAACAACTCCACATTTCCATCGTCCGACCACATCAACCACAACTAGTCCGAAACGCACACTCGCAGAACAACACAAACCCAACCCTTCAAACGAATGCACGCAGACGGAGATCAAGATCCCCATATCGGAATCGAAAAAACAAGAACAAAACAAAACATAAAAAACAAAAAAATAAAAAGCAGATCTGGAGAATTTGGGATCAGGGATGAGCCAATTACCTGGAGAGGAAGTCGTCGTCGACGACGGCGATGATGTCCAGCAGGGGGTTGCCCATGCCGAGGAGGACGCCTTCCAACGCCATTGATGCTGCCGCGGCCAAGGTCTCCGATCCGAGCGGCGAAGTTTGCGGGGAAGACGACGTTGGCGGGGTGGGCAGGGGACGTAAAACCCGATTTGAGCGGCCTTTATACCAATCCAAGGAAAAACGTGGTTGGTGTGGAGTTGGAGACGTGATCCTCGTTGGGTATCTTAGTCATTGCGGGTCCCAATCGAAGCATGTTTTAATTTTTTTAATCTTAGTTTTGTGAATATGAATAACATATTAAGGATCGGATTTAACTTTTTCCTAGAATATATTTACAACCAACTGAGTGCGGGAAGCATATTAGCTAATGAATGATGGATTGTTTTATTTACCCAACATAATTTAGAAAGATTTATGTAAAATAATTACCTATATCGGTAATAAAACCAATCAATATTTAAATATGTACAGGTAATATGACCTATTTATTATGAAAATTTTAAAATTTATATTATAAATATTTAATGAGGGATAATTTTCTTAGAATTAAACTGAGCCTTTTAATAGTACTGTGACATAGTGAAGTAGGCAAAATTTTAAAAAGATAAAATCTCGATGGTGATTTTTTTCAATATTTTTATATTCCAAGCATGTAACTAAGTTAGACTTAAAAAATGACAAATTGAGCCTGGGCTTTGTGGACCGGTGAAGTCAGCTCATGCTGCTCAAAAGCTTGACCCTAATCATCTCTCCCTTTATATTAATATCATACGCACGTACAATATGAGTTGGTAAAAGCGTTATTTTTTGGGGGTTACGTTTTTATCTATTAGCATATATACATATATATATATATATATATATATTTTTTCAAGACGGTTAAAATAATATTTGAATTATTGACTCCTTATATTATAAACATTCTTTCAGTTAAAATTTAAGCAATTCAACCATTTTATAGTCTATTTACTTTTTGCCTTTGGTGAAATTATTCATATAAAATTTGAGACAATAACAACAATAACAGTTGTTTATTAAATAATTTTTTTCAAAAAAAAATTGAACACACTTTTTTTAACATATGAATTACAAGTAGATTTTTCAGTAATCTATTTTTAACTCGAGCTTTCATAATTCCTTGGATTATATTAAATCTATTTGTAGTTAACATAATGCCCAAATAAAGTATTGGCTAATTGCTCCTTTATTTACTAGTGTAAAAAGCTACAACTTTTATATTCTTCTCATTTGTTCTTGCTAAACTACGCAAAGTTTTTGTCCGCGCTTTCAAGTTTCAACTAGCTCAAGACCTAGCGCAATGCACGAGTTATATTTGAAACTTATAAATATATATTAGGGAATATACAAAATTAATTCCCAAATTATAATTACATTATTTTTAAATAAAAAATGAATATTTATTTAATTTTAATAAGAAATATAATTGTATACAAATGTTAAAAGTAAATTTGATTTTAATAAGTAAAAAATTTTAATAACAAAATAGAATTTTTTTAGATTTTTAATTTGAATATAGAATTACTTTCTAGGTTTTTTAGTTAATAAATATATAAAATCTATAAAAATCTAAATTAAATAATAAATAGGCTATAAATAATAATAATAATAATAAGTTTAAAATTAATTAAGTATTAAAGAGCTTATAAAATCACTGTGAAGTCAAAATCAACCTCAACGCAAAATAGGCGGAGCATGATGAGAATAAAAAACGTTTCAATGTTTAATGTAAGTTAGTAGATTATACTCAAAGTATTTTTATAATAATAATGATAATAATAATAAATTTTAATTTAATTAAAAATTAAGAGGCTCATAAAACTTGCGAGGCCAGAATTAACACAATGCAATAAAGGCTAGACACGAAGTGATAAAAAAAAATTGATGGAGGTAGATTGGTCAGGTCCAAATAATGGTTGCTAAGTCCGTGTCCGGATATTACTTTCAATCACGATTAATTTGTCGGTGGACAGAGCCAATAGGCAGGGCATGCCGTGGGCCCACCGGCACACATTTAGCCGCTTCCCACAGACCTTGCATGCTGTATTTTTATCCACTGAAAAACAATTATATATTATTTCGTCGTTCTTTAAAAATTTGGTGATTGATTGAGAGTTCAAACGTAACTATTTATTATTTTTAAAATGCTACTGTTCGATTTTGATGGAAAACTTATCTATCATTTTTGCCGGTGAAAAAATTTCTTATTATCTTAATAGAGCTAAGTATAAAATATAATTGTAACATTACACTAAATTTGCACTGTAATATTTATTGAATTATTCTATGGGAAGTTAAGGTTTTTATTATTCAGTGGTAGTATGTAGCACTTGGCTTAGGCAAAACTTTAAACTAAATGAATGATAAAGAAAAAGGTCGTCGAAAAAATAATAATAGGGAATAGAAAAGCACACATTTCTATGACCTACTTATGGGTATTTTCATATTCCATGGGTAAAATAAACAAGAAACAACCTACTTTTTCTAATAAATTACACAAAAAATTTACACGACTTAAACAAGCAACCATTATAGAATATCATTAGCGTATTCAATATTTCAATGCCTAACAAATTATTCATTGAGCATTTGGTTTGATAGGTTACGAGAGAAAGAAAAAAAACATCGTTTCTTACGTGTATTTGGATATGTTCGGATTGAAAATGAAAAAGAAAATAAATGTCATTTTTCTTTTTCTTTTTTATTTATTTAAATTTAGTAGAGAAATCATTTGTGGAAATCTGTTTTCTATCTTAACTCATTTTCTTTTTATCCAAACACTCTAGCTTTTCAAAAAGTACACTTTATTTTTCTTTTAAAAACCGAATCTAAATACATATTCTGTAACCTAATCCGGCCGTTTATACCTTATGATTATTACCGAATTCTCTTGTGATGAAAGAAGACCAACTTGATAGAACGAGGCCCGCAAAAGAAAAGAAACATGGCCCAAAAGATTTTGGGCCCGATTGGTGAGAAAATCAACATCATCTCACTATTCCTAATAGTGGAAAAATTGATGGTCATGGGCCAAACCCATGTTAAAGCTGGGGGATGGGTTGGGAAAATCTGTTGTTTTATTTTATTTTATTCTACAACCTTGATTTGTGTACTATTCTGTATCACACCAGATTTATTTATGTACATCTTGGACCATCCACAAGTTGTATTGCCTCAAAAATCCACCCCTTTTCTAAGTGACTCACAGTCCTCTTAAGTGTCTCTTTGCAACCTGCACATAAGTTTAGCCTCGTACCAATCGCCTTGGTGGTTCCTCGTTTTTTATTCTGCTAATGTTTGAACCAGATTTTTCTAACCATAGATAAATTGAATTTCTCGGACCGAGTCCATTTCAAAGCCCACTCCTGTAGTCCTAAAGCCCTATGCAAAGCCCAAGTTCTAACCACTTCAAAGCCCAAGTCCTAACAAGCCCATTGAATGCATTATTTGAATAGGCCCATGCGTTGAAGTGAATAATGTGAGTAAAACCCATGTGATTTAAAATGAAGTGTATAGTTTTTTGAATGAGACCGAAAATGAAATGATTAAGTTGGCTATGACCCACAACATGGAGTGGATGATTGCATTATGTGGCAACTCTTTAAATAAAATGTGAATGATGGAGTTGGATTGAATAATTAGGTGGTAAGTTTTTAAAATTAATGTGAATGAGTTGGTTAGGGCCCACATAATCGAATGACTGAATTCCCTACCACCTACATGCATTGAAACTTTGGATAAAAAATACCGGCAAATACAACACTTCCCATTTCTCTCGAGGAGAAGAAAAACAAGAAGAGTAAAAATCAGTAGAGTAGCCAAAAATAAGTTAGCTCCCTCGTTCACAGGGGTGTTAAATAAGTAAGCAAGTCAAGTTCAACTTATATTTAAACTTAGCTCGAATAATTTAAAATTTGTTCAAACTTGACTCATGTTCAAGTTTTGAATAAACATACTTAAGTTTGATTCGAATATCTTTTATATATTCGAGTTCGATTCGAACTCGAACTCAAAAATTGACTCGATTAAAAGTCAAAAATATAATCAATGTGGATTGGACCCATGAGGTCATTAATTTAAATACTTACCATCTCAATTATTTTACTTTAGTATATATATATATATATAATATAAATACTATATTATTATATTATTTTATCGAGTCGAGTTCAAGTCAAGCTATGAGTCAAATTCAAATCGAATTTGATTATAACCGAGTCGCGCGCGAGCGAGCGCGCGCGGGCGAGCGCGCGCGGACGAGCGCGTGCGGGCGCGCGAGCGGGTGCACGGGCGCGGGCGCGGAGCGCGCGAGCGCTGCATGGTGCATGAGCGGCATGCGGGTACCGCTGTTTGGTGCGGCACTGGGTCCCGATCGGTAGCGATGTGCAGATTTGGGCGACGCAGCGGTGGACCATTGCTGGCAGTTGGTTGGTAGTTGCTGCGAGGTTGAACCAAGGCCTAGGGTCGAGCCGTGGTGATCGAGACGGGATCCTAGCGGTGCAGCCGACGGTTAGGAGGAAGCTTCCTGGACGTTGCTGGAGTATCTTGGTGAAGATATGCAGTTATCCAGATTGGGCGTTTAGGAAGTTGGTTGCAACTAACTGCTGAAGATAAACTTGAAGGCCGATGGATGAACCTGGACGGGAGATGGGCTAGGTTGCTGAACACGGTGGATCTTGCAGATCTCTGGAGTTGAAGATGCTGGCAGATTCGGAGTTATCTTGGAGCAGCAGTTCGTGGGAGTATATAAGGGTTAGGCCAGACGTGGAGAAGGCAACTTCTCTTCGACGGACTGAAGAGAGGGCCGATTGGGAACTTGTTCTCGTGGTGAGACCTGCTGATCGGTGTGTGCAACGTGAGCAACCTGGAGAGGGAAGAAGCGAGGGAGTTGCTGCAGCCGGCGCTGGGAGTAGTGCTGGAATTCCAGATGCTTGCTTGAATCCAAGGTGCACGTTGTGAGGTTGCTGGTGTTGGCAACTGGGAGGGTTACTCGGGCCAGGTAATCCTTGTGTGACTTCCTTTGTATTTTGGGTACATTGGGGGCGAGGCTGTGGGGCTGTCCACAAGCCGAGCGAGTGCTTGAGAGAGGAGTCGAGTACTTGTAATTCCTTGTATTGACAGATTAATATAAGGTTGGGGTTTCCCGTATATCTGTGTTGTGTTCGTTGTCTGACGTTTAGGCAGGGAACCTTAGTACCGGGTTGTGGTCGAGGTTTACAAGGCGACGGTGGTTGCTGAGACGAACAGGGACAGAGGCAT
>JAURVB010011427.1:0-13222 GCA_033002965.1 Piper betle | reverse complement strand
TAAGGCAAACACACTCATTGGTCCAACTTGCGGGTATAGAACTTGTTCAAACAAGTCCACACCATCTTCATTCTACAATGAAAAGCAAAACTGTACACATAAATCTGATAACATTTGAAGTTTAAATACAATAATTGCATTTCAATCGAAAAACTTATAGTCTTAGCCCCTAACAAATGAAAGTCAATGACAACCTAAATAATGGTTTAAATTCAAACTAGAATGTGATTTCTTATTGGTTTCACAGAAGTCCTACAACCAAAGAATAATAATTACAATAAAATTTGCGTTGAAACTATTCAAAACATACAAAATAATTACATCATATTTTTTGGACCATTCCGTACATATTTTTCCCCAATTCTCTTTATTGCATCCAATTGGAGTATTGGCCAATGCATATGTTAGTGATTTCCCTTTTACATCTCACTAATTTTTTTGCGTCCCTCCATGCATAATGTGCAGTTGCTATGACCTATTTGTAGTAATTTTTGCCACCTAAAGAAAATTTTTCATTTACCATACATACAATTCCCATAAGCCCACTATTTGAACATGAAATTAAAACTTTAATTAAGTTACCTAATAAGGTTTAATACTTTACATAGTACCTAATTAAGATAATTAACTGATGTAAAGTGTTGAGCTTGTGTAGAGACTTTGCCTCATTTTGTGTGTCAGTTTGACCTGATTCTTATTCGATTCCATTTCCTTGCTAGCTATTACAGTTGAGCTCACCAACTAGAATACGGTGCTCTACTCATACAAGTCCATAGGGCTCTCCCTATGCTTCATCTCTGCTGGACTCCCTGCATGTCGAGTTAAACCGCGTTTTAGACTTAGGGCAACATCAACTGCATATTATCGGATCCTCCAATGTCGGGTCATTTAGCCATGTTTTCTACACATGTTTAATAAAACTTCAAAGTTAAGACCCCTTGATGGTTTTTGAAAGATGAGATCAAGAAGCTAAGTATTAAATCCTCTCATAAGACTATATGCATAAATATGAGGGTTTACGGCTTCTACGAGTATGAGTGTGTACGGCATGCATGGGCCATACTAGTACTCCTTTTGAGGTAGTGCAAAGTATGAGGGTATTGCATAATATAGCACATTTTGGAATTTATGGCACTAGTATAACCGTTCCTTTTGCCACTCGAGTACCATAGTGGGTGTAATATAGATGATGTGAGGGTTTACAGTATTTTATACATGAATATGAATATTAATCATGCATGTGCTCCAGCACTCGTTTTAGTCTATTTGCTTACCACCCAGTGTGAGGCAATTCTAAAGTTTCGTAAGTTCTCGTGGGTAATGGATTACCCATTTGCTAGCTTGGTGTTTTACCAGTAGTTATTCAGATCGAAAATCAAATTTATTTGATTATTGACGAGGTTTTCTATTATATTAGGTGAAGTTCCCTGGCGTTGGCCGGCCTAGATGCATGGATCAGGTGGCTCAGTGGCGGTGGTGGCAGGGGCCCTATGTTATGTTGGGTGTTTTGGACTATAGATTTTGTGAATGACTATATGACGGGCATATGCTCTAACTATGTGAGCCTTGTATGATTTGGATGTATGTCATGATGGTTGTGCTAGCATGTTTTATCGTTATATTATTATATTATTACTGTGGAGATACAATACTTTGGGGCAAGGCTAACCATCCTTTACAAGGTATATAAGCCTAAGAGTCATGGTACATGACGAGGAGCTAAGTTAGGTATACAAAACGTATTTGGCTGGAGTTGTTTGTGTGTTAGAGTAGCATGGGTGGAGGAGCTTATGGTTCACACCAATTGAAGACCCACGTGAAGTCTGGGCATTAGGGTTTGATGCCCTGATAATGGATGATGCTATGTAATTTATCTAACGTTTTAATTATTGTTCAAGTAGGGTATGTGAAACATGTAACTACAACTCTTGTTTAAATACTCATATCATCTTCATGTCACTAATAAGAAGACATAAGCCAATGACTTGAACTAAGAAGTAAGAATATAATGTAAGCAACAACACGCTACCTCAAAACTATAGTGGGGGTTTGCTTCTTCTATATTTGGGAGTGATCATCGCATTTTTAAAGTCACTGCTCATAGTTGTAGGGGAGGTTCTGCCTCTATTAAGGCTAAGGGTGTTTATATAATATTCCTTTAAATCTAAGATCTGCTTTTGTAATACAAACTCTGCACGCATTTTATGAAGACCAAGCCGGGTGTTGGTCTTAAGCCTCCACAAAGGGTCCGCTTCTATAATGTATGTACAAATAGCCCAACAAGTATCTTCCAAGTTATAATATCATGAATCAGTCCATCCTTTTGGGCCGAATTGGGGTGTTACAACTTCATATTAGAGCCAACCTCCTAGACTATTAAGGCGACACACTATCAGAATGAGTGTGTTGTACGCACGTGTAGTATGTTGTATGATATTCCTGTATGATATGGTGTATGCCAGTATGTTGTATGTAGTTGTTCTATTAAAAGACCCCACCACCACCTTAAGCCGATCCACTGCCTAGCCGACAAATATGTCTTTGTGTGTGTTTTCACTAACCTCCTTTTGGTGTTTCCAGTAGTCAGTTTGTGTGTAGTAGTTTCCGAGCCACAATTTGCAAGTCATTTGTGTTTGTTGGTCTATGGTTAGTGTTAGTGGTCAGATAATCATAGCAGAGGGCAGGAGGACACCGAGGTAGATTGCCGCTACGTTGCAAGCCTTCCCTTGACAGGCAATCCCCATCATACATGCAAGAGTCGATGGCGGATCCCCAGGCAGAGTTGATTATGGTAGAGCAGATGAGAGCCACGGAGTACTAGCAGTGGTCCTGTGCGGAGGTAACCTGACTGTTGGATAGAGTTTGCGAGATGGGCGTGACCATGGCTAGACAGATAGTAGCCAAATGGGGCAAACACACATGTTGAAGCCTTTGAGTCGGGGTGAGTTCCACTACCGCCACCACCGCCAACTCACTATCCCCATATTCCACCAATGCAACCAGCTGTAGGGCTGTACGAGATTCCTGCCGTAGGGATGCTAGTGGAGTTCTGCTCCCCAAATGAACTGGCAGTGGGACAGAGACGACTAGACCCCTTTGTTTTGTTGTTGGATAGGTCTAAGGTAGTCAGGGCCCTGAGTAGCCCCATCAGACCAAGGAGTGCTGGGATGTTGAGCGCTTCCTGAAGAACGGTGGCTATCTTTTCTATGGGAGCACAAATCCTGAGGTCGCGTTGGAGTGGATTGACGTGGCTAGATCAATGCTGATACACATGGGGTGTGCCCCAAAGCTATCGATGCAGATAGCCACCGGGGCTATGCAGAGTATGGGCCAAACACTAGTGGGACTCTGCCCACACAACCTTTCTGGAGTGTACAAACTTCAAGCAGATTACATGGGACTGAGTTTAGGGAGGTCTTCTACTCCACAGTACTTCTTTGCCACTGTCAAGGTGAAGAAGAAAAGAAGAAGAAGTTCCTGTCTTTGAGGTAGCAGGAGGGTATGTTCATAGCAGACTACCAGTCTAGGTTCCTTATGTTGGAGAGGTTTGCCCCTAGTAGCTCCTCATTAGAGAAGGAGAGGGCTACCCAATTTGTATCGGGATTGTGCATCAATTTGCGAGTGATTGTGGTGACATTCTCCCGTGCGACTCTTGCAGAGGTCATCATGAGGGCACTACAATGCGAGCATGCCCATGACTCGCGCCATCAAACCAAGGACACCACACCATCTAGCAATAAGGGTACAGAACAAGCACAAGATTAGCGAGGGGCCTCAATCGCAAAGACATAGAAGGATGTCTAATATCCTATCAGCGAGCTTAGAGATTGATAGACAGGGGTTGTGAGGTCTTCCTTGCCACCATTGTGGGTACACCATACCAGGTAGCACCAGAGTTGGTGCGGATTCCAGTGGTCAGTGAGTTTGCATATCTTTTCCTAGATGAGGTGCCCAGACTACCACCTGCCAGAGAGGTGGAGTTCACTATTGATTTGGTCCCTGGTACCGCGCCTATCTCTAGGGCAGTGTATCGGATGGCACTACTTGAGCTTAGGGAGCTCAAGACTCAGTTGCAGAAGCTATTGGAGTAGGGCTTCATCAAACTGAGTGTCTCACCTCAGGGTGCTACAATCCTTTTCATCAGGAAAAAGGATGGCTACATGAGGTTGTGCATTGACTACAGAATGCTCAACCAGGTTATGGTGAAGAACCGTAATCCCCTCGGTGGATAGATTATTTGTTTCATCATCTTGGAGGAGCTACTGTGTATTCGAAGATTGATCTTCAATCAGGCTACTATCAATTGCGGATACGAGAGGTGGATGTATAAAGGACAACTTTTAGAACTCGGTATGGGCACTATGAGTTCTTTGTCATGCCTTTTGGCCTAACTAACGCACCAACAGTATTTATAGATCTCATGAACCGGGTGTTCCAGCCATACTTGGACCAGTTCGTGATGGTATTTGTAGACGACATCCTGATTTACTTGAGATCAAAAAAGAAGTATGACATACGGTTGAGGATTGCTTTGCAGACCCTATGGGAGCACTGCCTGTATGCAAAGCTATCCAAGTGTGAGTTTTTGGCTGTCTGAGGTTGTCTTTTTGGAACATGTAGTATCGGTGGCTAGAATTGCAGTGGATCTAACCAAGGTCGATGGAGTATTGAGATGGGAGCAACCTACTACCGTCACAAAGATACAGAGTTTTCTAGGCTTGGTCGGTTATTATCGAAGGTTTATATAGGGTTTTTCATCTCTGGCAGCCCCTCTCACATGACTGATCAGGAAGGAAGAGCACTTCGTGTGGACTGACACATGTGAGCGGAGTTTCCAAATTCTGAAGGAGAAACTCACTACTACACCCGTGTTGAGTGTGGATGACAGATGGATGGAGTATGGACTATCATCGATAGGTTGACGAAATCGGTGCACTTTATACCGATTCGTATGACCTATCCTATATCTACATTGGCTAGATTATGCCAAAACTAAATTGTCAAACTCCACGAAGTTCCTAGGGAGATTGTGTCTGATAGGGACCCAAGATTCACCTCTTCTTTCTGGAGATCTTTCTAGTGAGAACTTGGGATGGAGACCAAGTTTAGTATAGCCTATCATCCACAAACTGACGGCCAGTCCAAAAGGACAATTTAGATCCTGGAGGACTAGCTCCGGTTGTGTGTTATGGACTTCGGTGGACGGGAGGAGCATCTTCCCGTGGTGGAGTTTGCATATAACAATAGCTATAGGCTAGCATAGGGTTGGAACCCTTCAAGGCATTGTATGGTAGGTTGTGCAGATCACAATGGTGTTGGCTAGAGGGCAGTGAGCTATTGATAGTAGGCCCAGAGTTGCTTCAGAACCCCTAGAGGATAGTTGAGTTGATCAGGCAAAGGCTTCTGGCAACTCAGGATAGATAGAGGTCTAATGTAGATCAGAGGCCTAAGGACATTAGTTTCGCCCCTGAAGATCGCATTTTTCTAAAAGTCTCACCGATTAGAGGAGGTGTTTGTGCATTTTGGGAGGTAGGGCAAACTTAGTCCAAGTTATATTGGCCTGTTTGAGTGTTGAGATGTGTTGGAGAGATTGCATATGAGCTTGCACTACCACCCAATCTATCAGCAGTGCACCCGATGTTCTACATATCTATGCTAAAGAAGTACATGCCCAACAAATCATACCAACTTCATAATGAGGAGGTCAACATCTGACCAACTTGTCCAATGAGGAGGATGCTATGCGAATTCTCGACCAGTCTGTGAAGACTCTCTGTAGGAAAGAAGTGCCTTTGGTCGCGGTAGGGTGTTGAGGAGGCCACTTGGGAGCTTGAGGACGAGATAGGACAGCGTTTCCCTAGACTATTCCCTATGGAGGACGATGACTCGAAGTATTATCACCCTTTTGTGTTTTGGTTGAGTGTTATTGTATGTTGTATGCTATGTGTTGTGATTTATTTCTGTGTGTGTAGCTCTGTAAGAAATTCCAGGACGGAATTTTTCTAAGTGGGGGAGGTTGTAAAACCATGGCTGTCCACCCAAGGCTTTCATTGTCAGTTCGGTTGTTACCCAAATTAGATTAGTAAGGTAGGGCCCTTCTTGTCATAGTTCGTGTATGGTATGGTATATGTTTGCCCAGCCTTAGCCTCCTTCGGCGCTCGGTATGCCTGTTTAGATGCTACAAGTCCGACTTTTTCATGTTCAGTCCATTCGAGTCGTATATAGTTGATGCTAGGACCGTGTCCCTCTTGTGTCTTTTGTGTGCTTGCCATGTGTTTGATAACCCTTTTGAACTGTCCTAACCCCTCTTTGGGACCTTTAGTGCAATTCCCGAAGTGGGTCTGTTCGCTTTAGGGTATAAACCCTAAGTTTTTAGATTTTGGGCTAACACAACACATACCTCTTTAGCTAACATAACCCATACATCTTTATCTAATCAACCTATGCCTCTTTAGGTATGACACCCATACCTATAACATCACCAAGACAACTCATACCTCTATATCCAACCTTTACCTCTTTACGTATGACACCCATACCTATGACATCACCAAATTAACCACCCTCTTTCTATAAAACTGATCCCTTCTCTCACTCACCATTTCTCCTTCCCTCCTCACCTCTAATAACCTTCTTCTCCTCTCCTTGGGCTTCTTCTTCCTCCTTGGAGCTCCAATCACCCTCCTCCACATTTCTAGCCTTCTAGGGTGGTACACTTTGAGGTTGGATGCCTCAAAAAACATCCCCTTGTTCTTCCCTCGCTAGTTTCAGGTTTGTGTCTCCTCTATTGCTCGTTGTTTGATATTTATATCTTGCATTTTTGCATTTTTTTCATTTTTATGACATTTTTATCACATATATATACCCGTTAGGAGAATTTTGAGTACTCATGTATCTTATTTGGCTAGGTAAATAAATAGATATCTTTTTAATAATGCACATAGGTTACCGATCTTTACTATTTCCGTACAAAAATCATATCATAGCACTATTATGTTACATTTGTACAATTATTATTTTGTTGCACTCATAACATGTATAGATACAACATTTGTGTTGGGTGTTTTACCGTCCATGATCTAGAATTTGCATGTATGAGGGTAAAAATTGAGGAAATGTGGCAATTTTTACCATTACAGTGACACAAGTGCCACTTTTCTCAAATTTTGGAAATGGTTAAAAGTCATCTGCGTATGTTTTAGAGGTGTTTACTTAGGCGGTGTAAAGATATCAGGTGAAAACCCTAGTTTTTTTCACTCCGGTTCTAAATTACATTAAAACAAGTTAATGGTGTTGGATTTGAGTGAAACTTGGTCCACACTTTACCTTCTGTCTCAATAGTGCAGTTACCAATTTTGGGGCTATTTGGGTAGGTTTCAAAGTTTATTTGTGAATTTCCAATTTGTTAGGGTCAAGATAGCTTCAGAAATAGTCCATCCAGTGACCCAACTAGTAAAATCTACTTAGGCCTATTTACAAAGTAAATTGGCCTAAATATTACAGGGATCAAGCTCAATGTGTTAGCTAACTAGGACTACTGAACTAAGTCCATTTATAGTCCTCTAACCCATGAACATACTATTATAAAATTGGTGTGTGGCCTAGGAAGACTGTTCCAGAACCTTAGGGCTGAGCTTAATGGGCCTTGTTCCCCTTGATTAGCCCATGGGTCAGCATGGTGGTATTTACTTATGAACCTTAGAGTGTAAAGGCCCACCCATCCAAATTTCAGCCCATTTTAACATTGTTAGCCCTATCCGAAAAATCGTCTCGTAAGCTCGTTCGATTAAAACTCTAGAATTGATTACAGCCTACTAAGTGAACATGAAACCAAAACCTCAAATTAAGCTACCTAATAAGGTTTAAAATTTCACTCATGACCTAATTAAGATAATTAAGTAATGTTAAGTGTTGAGCTTGTGTGGAGGCTCTGCCTCGTTTTACGTGCCAACATGACCCAATTCTTATTTGGTTCCATCTCCGAGGTAGGTATCATAGGTGAGCTCACCGACCAGAATACCAAGCTCTACTCATCCCAGGTCCATAGGAATCTCCCTTTGCTTCATCTCTACTTGACTCCTTATGTGTCGTAACCACGTTTTAGACGTAGGATGGCATTGGCGCTGTTTTATTAGATCCCTCCGATGGCAGGCCATTTAACCATATTTTCTACACGTGTTTAATAAAACATCAAGGTTGAGACCCTTTGATAGTTTTCGAATGATAAGATCCAAAAACTAAATATTAAATCATCTCCCAAGCTAATATGTATAAATATGAGGGTTTACGGCTTTTAGGAATAAAAGTGTGTACAGGGATGCATAGACTAACTAGTACTCCTTCAAACCTTGAGGTACTGCGAAATATGAGGGTACTACCTAACACAATATAGTTCTGAAATTTGTGGTACTAGCTTAATTGTTCATTTTGCCACTTGAGTACTATGGCGAGTGTAATATAGAGGATGTGAGGGCATAAGTGTTGTATGTATAAATATGAATATTAGTCGTGTGTATGTGACGGCACTCGTTTAAGTATGTTTGCATATCGCCTAGTGTGAGGTAATTTTGAAGTTTCATAAGTTCTCGTAGGTAATGGATTACCCATTTGCCAACATGTTGTTTTATAGGTAGTTATTCGGACTAGTAATCAAATTTATTTAATTACTAACGTGGTTTATATTATATGTAGGCAAGGTTATCTAGAGTTGGCCGGCCTAGGTTCATGGATCAGATGGCTCAATGCTAGTGGTGGCAGGGGTCCTTTGCTATGTTGTGTATTTTGGATTATGTATTTTCTCGATGACTGTATGATAGGCATATGCCCTAACTATGCGAACCTTGTATGATCCAAATGTATGTCATAATGGTTGTGCTAGCATGTTTTATCATTATATTATTATATTATTACTGTGGAGCTACAATACTTTGGAGCAAGGCTAACCATCGTCTGCAAGGTATATAAGCCCAAGAGTCATGGAACATGACAAGGCGCTAAGTTAGGTGCACGAAATGTATTTGGCTATAACTATTTGTGTGTTAGAGTAACGTTGGTGGAGGAACTTACGGTTCACATCAGTTGAAGATCCACATGAAGTACGGGCATTAGGGTTTGATGCTCTAATACTTGATGCTGTGTAATTTCTCTAATGTTTTAATTATTGCTTGCATAGGATGTAACTACGACTCTTGTTTAAATACTTGCATCATCTTCATGTAACTGATAAGAAGACCTAAGCCAATCACTTGTATTAAGTTGTAAGAATATGATGCATGCAATAGCATGAAACCTCAAAACTATAGCGGGGTGTGCTTCTTTTACAGTTAGAAGTGATCATTACATTTTTAAAGTCACCACTCATAGTCATAGAAGAGGTTCTGTCTCTGTTATGGCTAGGGGTATTCATATAAGATTCCTTTAAGTTTAAGATCTGCCTTTCTAGTACGAACTCTGCACGCATTTCATAAAAACCAAGCCTGGTGTCTGTCTTAAGCATCCACAAAAGGTTTAGATTCGCTTTCGTAAAGTTTGTACGTAATAACCAACAAGTAGCTTCCAAATTATAATATCACGATACGGTCCATTTCTTTGGGCTGAATTGAGGTGTTAGACATCATACATGAGTACTTGGTCATCACCTGGACTTTCAAACGATGTGAACTGTAAGTTTCTCGAGCCCACGTTATTATATCACAGACAAATAGGTATAACCAAACACATTATTGCTATGAGTGATTTTCGCCTTCCTAAACATGTATCTTCATTCATATCTTATTCCTCTAATTATACCCATGCCCCAAACAAAAGTGACATTCAAATTTAGATATTTCTTTTTAAACAGCCCTAGGTAGGCGACAAGAACTTGTATCAAAATTGACCATAATATTACTCAAAGATTTTATCAAATATAAATCTATGAGAAATATTATAATATATAATATATCTTTACAAATATAAATCAAATGTAAATGTATGTCAGACCTAGCTTCAGCTAGTTATTTTCAGAGATTTTCTCCCATTTTCGGAGTTTTCCACCCTTAGCGCCACTTTAGGATGTATAGACCGCACTAGTACTTTTTCAAACCTTGAGGTAGTGTAGAGAATAAAGGTATTGCGTAATGCAATACACTTCCAAATTTGTGGCACTAACTTAAGCGTTCTTTTTGCCACTCGAGTAACATGACGGGTGTAATATGGAAGATGTGAGGGAATAAGTATTAAATGTATGAATATGAATTTTAGTCATACATGTGCGCTGACACTAGTTTAAGTATGTTTGCTTACCACTCAGTGTGAGGCAAATCTAAAGTTTAAGCTTTGTAGCTAGGAATATCTGTGGGTAATGGAATACTCATTTGCCAGTTTCTACTAACTATTTTTTGGACAAATAGCACTCTGACGTTTATTATATTATATATGTAGGTCTTGCAATCTTGAGTCGATTTTGGTGGGAAGACTGATAAATGTTACATACAATTGAGCTTAACACAATTATTTTTTTTATTTCTTTTATTTGTATTTGATATGTTTTGATGTATATTTAACAATATCTTCACTTTTATGACGCCAAGCAAGTTGCTTCGATATATTTTATCAACCAAGTCTTACCACTCAACAACTTTAGACATGACACAACTCGGTCGTAACATTTCTGATTCGATTTTAAGTGAACCAAAATTAGAGTGCTACATTTTCTCACTCTCTCATTCCATTTCATACTTTCTTGAGTTGTTAATTTTGGCCCCACAATAGTTTTATAGGCCCATTAAGATTTACCTAATTTAATATTATTACTATTTAATTAGTAAAAGTATAATGTTACCCAAATTAGAAATCTGTAAAATATTAGCCCATAAATAGTTTCATGAGCTCATTAATACTTACTTAATTTGAAATTATTACTATTATTATTTAATTTAAGAAAGTGTTGAAGTATAAGTCATAAAAATATATTTTAATATTGATAAATTATAAATCATAAAATATTAACAAATTTTATATATATTTATAATTCATACAACTCAAAACAGATTTGATATTTAATATATATATATATATATATAGAAGTAGACTTCCAATTGAACACACCTATAGTGAAGACATGTTGGAGCACTATCTTGATATTTATATTTAGGTTCTTCCCAAGGGGGTCTTACATTTTTTCCCTCTATTCCCCTACTTCTTACTTCCTCAAAATCTCTTTTTGGTTTTTGGAAGCTTTTCCTATAGCCATCATATATGCAGTATCAGGTTCGGGATATGGGGATTTTTCTAAGTCTGATACGGGAATCTTCCCTTTTTCAATATCATCTATCAGGGCCAAATTATATTTTTCGTTTAATTTTTCTTCTATCTCCTTTGGTCTTAATTTTCCTAAGGCATAAATTTCTAAAATTATTTCATCAAACTGTTCCCTTATATTTATTGGTCTTATACTAGTGTTTAATAATTCTTTAGTCCTTATTTCTATTTCTTCATCATTTAGGCATACCTGCTGACAGTCATTTAAAAATTGTTCCATTATTTCATTATTCTCTGATTCTCCATTATCATCACTTTCTGATTCATACTAATACCATTGATCTTCATTTAATTTTTGAGGTAATTCTTCTATTACTTCGATTCTATCTATAGTAGATTGTCTTTGTCATTTTTCTTCTCTTTCTTTTTGTCTTATTATTTCCTCTAATTTTCTTTCTAATAGAATGTTTTGTCTTTCATACCATTCTATGCTTCTTTCATCTTTTATTTTTTTAATTTATATTCATGGTTTACCAAGGCAAATTCCTCTTGTTCTTCAGGTTGTTCCTCCTTCACCTTGGTAGAGTATTCTGTGAACCTCATAGAGTATCCTCCGTTAGTATTTTCATATATTATGCTTTTTGCCGGTCTTATTACTTTATCTTTTGTATTGACATGTTTACTTAAATCCCATTCTAATCCTGCCAGTTCATCTCCGTGAATTTGCATAGGATTTATCATTTTTACTCCTTTAGTGGCTAATGACTGTATAACTCCTTCTATATTAAGCTTATAATATGTCCATGTAGAATTCGTCAATTTTCCTAATTCTGTTATACTAAGATTTAAGTTATCTCCTAAATAATTTTCATATCCTTTAGTTTGTACCCAATTTTAAGATGTTTTAGATCTTTTATACTTTTTAGCAAATGGGGGGCACAATATAACAAACTACCTCTTTCATTCATGTCTACTTCTTCCCCTACTATTATGGCTCTTTTAGTATCTATTGTCCAGCATCCATCATATATTAATATTAAAGTTTTGGCTCCTATGCCTTGTCTTGTTAATCCTTTTACTCCTATGACTATCAGGCCTATATGAGCGATAGTTTTTCCAGTTTTTAATATCTTAGTTAACGTCTCTGGATGGAATAAATCTATATTTACTACCTCTGTTCCAGTACAGCTATACTATTCGGGTTATTACTTGAATATACTACTTCTAGTTGTATTTATTACTTGAGTATTAAAATTAAAAGTTCCTAGTTGATAAAGTATCTTAGGATCTAATTCCGATAATTGTTTTTTATTATATAAATCCAAATTTTTATTTATGTCTATAATTTCATCTATCCTTATATCTTTAGTCGTCATATTACTAGGAGATGCCTTATTTAGGCATTTTGTTTGACTGAATACAGACATATTACCAAAATTTCCAAGATTCTCTCTTTATTAATATTCCAGTATTTTTTAAATTTTCTAGTCTTTGCTCTAATTTTATTATATTACTATTAGATAATTTTCCTAAAATAAGATTATTCTGTTCTTTTATGTAATCTAGGTTTTTAAGTTTTTGTTTATTTATTTCTTCTATACTATATGATAATTTTAAATTTTCTTGTAACAAATTTTCTCCAAGGTTTATTATTAAGTCTATTATACTATTTAATTGTCCATTATTCCCATGTAATTCATGAGTATGGTTATTATAACAAAAATTACATAGAAGACTACTTTCTTTTATTTTTACAGCTAATTTTTGGTTAGGAGTTAATTCTAGGTTTAAATAGTTTAAGGACTCGATATTGCCTAAGAAAGAACCTTGCTCTGATACCAAACAAATTTTTAGACAGAGTCTCAGAATTTGAGATTTTTTAATTTACTCTTTTTTTAGAACTTTAAGTTTATAATTTTCTTAAAGATTATGCAAAACACTACAAAATATATTGAAATTATTAGAGTTCCTAATAATATTA
>JAURVB010011425.1:0-13317 GCA_033002965.1 Piper betle | reverse complement strand
AGCGACCGCCTAGGACTCGGTTACGTATTGCTAGCATCAACCCGAGTACTCTGTGAACACTTTTGGCTCACACATGGAAGGCTTTAGAGAAGTTTCATTCATATTAGAATTACGTGTGGTAGTTGCGGGTTTCCTCATCACAATTCCAAGGCAGTTCAATTACTTGAAATGTTATATATTCCTATTTAGGAGTCTTTAGTTAGCTTGAGCCCACATTTTGACCAACCATGGGCCGAATTCGGCTCGGTATACGGTAAATTGGCTCAATCCGACACGGGGCACCCACCCTTAAAATTATACATTCTTGTTTGGGACTCTAGGTCGGCTCTGACCCACATTCGATCACCATGCACTGAACGCAACCAAGGTCAATGAATTAACTCAATCCGACATGGGGCAGCACCCTTAAAATTCTTCCAAGATTAAATACATGCCCCCATCCTAAAAGGGAGTGACAGGGCGCAATAGCACAAAATGACTCATTATGCACTTGTAATATTGAGAGTGTAAGTTAATGACAAAATCGGTAACTACAAGTCGAGGGCCACATAGCGTGTGAGGCCACCCTCCCAGCATAATAAGAGCTCAACATAGGCTCATAATCATTAAAAGATTCAAATTTAGATGTTGTGGAATATATTAACTTGTTCTTTGTAATTATATAACTTAGTGTTTTTATTACTAACGTGTTTTAAAATCTTGAAAATTAATAGAAAATTAATTTATGAGACATTTAGTTTTATATTATAACACTTGGCCCATGGCTCGCAATGGGCAGGAATTTAGCTCTCTTCTCTCACAATGGAGACATGGAGAACTCTCTAGCTCTCACCCATTTCCTGTCCGCGTCCTTCTCCCATGTCTGCAAGGATCCAACCTATTATACTATTCAAATCCTAGTTAGTTGTGAACTCCAAATTGGCTAATAGGAAAGAGTCCACTCCTTGTTCAACTTTTCCCAACATCTCCCCCAAGCCAACCTGACCTGAAACACATCTCCCATGGTCTTCCTAACCTCCTTTGTTGAACCCCATGGCTCGTGGAAGCAAGCTATGGCAAAAACCATCTTGACCTTAAGGTTAAGGTTTGACCCACCACGACTCCAAACTATCACCAACTTGACCTTAACATCTTCCCCGTCAAGGAAAAGCTTAGTTCAAGTCTTCATTGACATTCCTTGGATCCATGATTGAATCCCTAGGCTCTGCAACTCAAGCCTAGGTCAAAGAACCCCAAACCCTAGTTCCCGATCTCACCTTTGGATAGGGTGTTAACTTCACCTAGACCCATGCACACTCCAAATCTTACTCAACCTAGATGCCCAAGTCCAACACTTGTTCAAGTAATTTAAAACCTCCACCCTGACGTCTTCATCATGTCCAAGTCCACCCAGATGTCCCATGGTCATCGCTAGCCCACACAGACAACTGCTACCATTAACCCCACTTGTACTAGGATTCCTAGTCCCACTAGAAAATCTCGACCAAATCTCAGAACTCTAATTTCCAGCTCTCAGTCATTGCCTAGCACTCATCTAGCATTCCCGATAATGCTCGGTCACTCCCCTCGGTACTCCTAAGTCCAGCATTTCGGCATGCTCAGTAATCATCCCCATGCATTGCCAACAATTCCCATCCGCTGCTACTGGTGCTAGCTTCTTGGCATGATTGATCACGACTCCTAGGCATGTTCGGTAACTCCAATCAGCAACACTTGATCATGAACAGTTCTTGGAATCCATACTCAACATCTTGAGGTTAAATTGGAAGCAGATCAACACCGCTTCCTTGGTTTCTCCTAGGCGATGCTTGATACACACTCCTGGTGACCTGATGAGCAGCCCTAGGTTACCAAACACCGTCACTTGCTCTGCTTGATATTGATAAACCTTGGAAATGCTCAAATCCACCCCTTGGAAGCCGATAGCACTCCTTTGTATCCCGACAACCTCTGAGGATCAATGCTTGGTTAACACTGCAACTATAACACACATTAGTAGGTTGTACGTTGTTTCCACCACTAGGATAGCACCGACTACTCCTTCATGGACTGAGTATACCAAAGAACATCGTACATACCCTCGATAACTGGGCAGCCCATGAATCAAGGACATAACAACCTCCCCCACAAATATGAGCTGATGTCCTCATCGGATGGAAGGTCTACACCCCTCCATATAAAGTCGAACCTTGATCCTCCAGCATAGTATGTTGTGAGATCACTCAACTTAATCCCACATCTAATACCTACTGGGAGAAAATCCTGTTCATAAGTGAGAATGGACTGTAGATCTTTAACTTGGGTTAACCATTTTAAAGAAATGACTTAGGCCCATTACGTTGCACTTTGAGCAGGGTCGTTTTAAGTGGTATCAGAGCAACCTGGTTCTGTGTTAGATGGTGGGCTGGAGTAGGGACGTTGGCTAGGCTGCCGGTCATGGGTCAGAAGGTCGTGGGCTAGGGCTAGCAACGGGCCAAGTATAGGCATTTCAGGGACAAAAATTCCTAAGGTGAGCGGATTGTGAGATTCCTTAACTTAATCACACATCTAATACCTACTGGGCGAAGATCTTGTTTATAAGTGTGAATGGACTATAGATCTTTAACTTGGGTTAACCATTTTAAAGAAATGACTTAGGCCCATTTTGTTGCACTTTGGGCCAGGTCGTTACATATGTCCTCCATCCAGTGATACTCTTTGTCTCCTAGAAGTAGATTCAGCACCTTTGGCGTCCACTAGGAATAAACAAATCAACTCTACGTACCATAGATCCATAGCTAAGTGGTACTAGCTCCTCTATCACATCATCCATGGTCTAGGTTCAATAGACCTCGCATGTACCCCTATACATTCCCATCGACGTATTGCTTTAACCACCAATTTCTATATACTCTTTATCAAAATTGGACTTGTGGTGCCAAATGCTGATGGCTCAATGCACTCCCTTAAAGACTCCACGATATAGCTAGTAATTAAGTATTTCAACACTTTCTCTGGACCGTCTCCATGTAGAACATTGCTGGTCATTCTCCCAACACGTACTCACCTTATCTAGTGGTTGTTTGTCTAGATAATTGGGGATAGAGAGGTTCGGTTTGCCTCCCTGTAAGCCACACAAACTGGTAACTGAAACCCTAAATCTGGATTCAACACTTACTCCCTCAGTCCGTATCTCAAAGTGTCTAACTCCACTATGAAGAATCAAATCTCTAGTAGTCTTGGTCAAACATGGATTTTGATCCTCCATGAAGACTACAAACTCTAGGAATCCATCGACTACACTCCCCATAATCAACATCTTCTCTAAATTAAGGAAAAAGAGGATCTCCCATTGGTGCCTCTTCTCCGTTTGTAGGTACTCTGGATATAATGAGTCTCTCTACACCTCATCATCGGTTAGTATCATCAAAAAATGATATAAGTGAGTCATTGGTCCTTCCATCCAACTCCATGAATGAACTACCTACTGAATATCCCATATCATCTGCTTGCACTGCAGTACTTCTCCACCGAGAAAGGTATAGAGCCTCCCCAACTCATTCGCAGCCACTCGCTCATGTTATCCTTAAAATACTCCCCGAAGTAGCAGGCCAACTCCAAGATGTTCCATACCTTCAGATCACTGTGCTAAGTCCCGGTAAATCCACACCCAGCTAGAAATCTTTCTGTCCTATGGACTCCACCAGTCCAAGCTAACCCCTCAATTGAATTCCACAGCTTGAAAGGGCCTCTACATATCCTCCATGACACCTAGGCTAGGGCTTTTGCAATCTCTACCAAGCTGTTGCAGTCTACACCTAGCTGCACGGAAGATGTACACCCGGCTAAGGTTTTGGGCCTCCTACCCAGAAGTTTGCCCTACCTAGTCGCTCAGGTCAAGGAAGCCCTCATCCCCACATACCATATCTGTAAGATGAGTAGAACTCTTCTCCTCACTGCCAACGGCTAACTAAAGCACTTCTAGCTGCTCCTCATCAGTCTTCATATCTTCTACTATGGTAGGTTTGCTATAACCCCATACAAAGCAAGCATTGCCCTGAAACATAACTATCACTCCTCCTAAGTGTGGAAGGACGGCTACACAAGCTGACACAAAGAAGTTGTTCTAAGAATTACCTCAAAGTCTTCAATCTCCATGACCATAAAATCAGTGTGGCCATTGAACTTCCCTCAATTTGCTAAACCCTGAATTTTCTTTGCCGGCGAATTCACAGCCTTTATCTTGCTGGTACTAACCGTCAATTTCAATCGTAATTGATCTAACACTCCTTGCCGAACACTTCCCCGAATCGTCTTCTCCAAGCCAACCAGACCTGAAACACGTCTCCCAAGGTCTTCCTATCCTCCTTGGTTGAACCCCTATGGCTCGTGGAAGCGAAGTCGTAGCCATGACTACTTTGCTGAGTAACCGAGCTTTGTAACTCAGTAATTATGAGGTTCGCGTCAAAAGGTAAAGCTAGTTATCTCTATTTGCATATTGGTACTTTACTGAGTAACCGGGTTTTTCGTAACTCAGTAATTATAGGGGTTCGTGTTTAAAGGTAAAGCTGGCTACTCTTAAAAATAAAAAATAAAAATAAATGTTTACATTAGTGGAGATTAGGGCGAATGGAAAACATATTTAAACATGAGGTAGAGTCTTATTTTCTTGTTGCAAATGAGAAGGATAAGCAAAATGATTATCTTACACACACACCCACCCACGGAGAGCCTTCTTTTGGGTGTGATTGATAAAAGGGAATTTTAGATTTCATTCACATCTTCTTGCCTTTGATAGCTTGATTAAGAATAATATGAAAATATATTGGGGACTAAGTATTTTTGTGTAGTAAAATTTTTACTGGTTATAAAATTTTGTTTGGGACGTGCAAAAGTTTGATTTTGGGGGTGTGTTAAGTGGTTAAAGTATACAATATTTAACAATATTTTTAATATGATTTTGTAAATCCCGAGTATAAATATTATTAATTAGGTGATATTTTACTTTATTTTATAGTTAATTAATATTTTATTAGATATGTTTAATTTTGGAGTTTAATGCAGAAAAAAATTAAAAACAAAGAAGCTTAGGAATTGTTGGTCATGGCATTGGGCCCCACCCATTCATGGCTACAATTTATGGTGTTAACAAAGCACGAAGAGGATGGATGTATATAGTTTTGGGTGTATTTGTGTAAGTCGAGGATTTGGAAACTTGAATGGATATCATAATCAATTAGACTACATCGACTTGTGGAATCCTTTCGAATTCTCTGTATCTCCTAAACATCTCATCTTCTATATAAAGGGATGGTCATTTGTTGTTTGGGAGGGGGGGGAACTCTTGGCTTAAAAGTAGTTCTAGTTTTTATAATTATTTTCCTTTCATAATGAGATGTAGTTTATTCTTTATGATGCTTTCTTTCTATATATATTATGGAGTAATCCTTTATTTTGTTCTAGAGAAGAATGGAATTTAACATGATTTAATTGAATTCATTTCAACCTCTTACTCTTCTATTCAATTGGATTGATTGAATTATCATGTTCTTAATGTTAAGAATAGACTGATCACATATTACTTAGATCACGAGGTGTAATTAGATTTTGGGAGAAATGAGTTAGATTAATCATTGATAATTCAACTTACAAGGAGTCTTTTGACTTATTTGTTGTTGTGGTTGGGATATACAAAACATTGTACCAGATTGTAAGGTAAATCTTAATGCGTTATTTTGTTGATTAATCAATTATCACTATGAGGTATGAATTGAGGCGAAATAATAGATGAATGAAAGGAGTGTGAGCTACAATATCATATAATTCTCTTAGATCGGTAATTCGAGAGAATAAAAAATAAGAGTAAGATGTGATGAGTATTAAATTCATGTTAAGGAAAATTCAACTCTGGAATGAGTTTTATCATTATAACTTCTTCTTTAATTTAAAGTTATTATTTAAATTTAGTTAAGTTGATTGTTTTTGCTTTGTTCTTAAATTTATTTTCTTTAAAAAAATTTAAGGAAATTTATTTCTTTTGTGGGACGATACTTAAATTCATCCTTATATTACTTATTTCGACCATGTATACTTGCATGTTATTGAGTTAATCAAACAATTGTCAAAGTGTACTATGAACACCTACACAACCAAAGGACTTAGTGGGATAGAAGATTGGAGCACCAGTTGGCAACCTCATTAAAAATATTTGTCTTCTCTCTTCCCTTCGCTCTTTTGCGTGTTTGTTTCTTATTTGATTCACAAGTTTGCCCACTTGACCTAGCTCCCTTGTATTTGAATTATTTGCTTTAGGGAGCTAAGTGAATCAAGGTCAATCACTTTGTTACTTGTATGGTTTGATCTAATTCGTTAAAGTGACATTGTGAGTTTGAACTTGGATTGCCTCTCATATATCACATTTAATTGGGTTCATTACTTTGTTTATTGTCTTGTTTATTTAATTCTTGTGCTTATTAAATATCCTTTATTGTGCTTAAATTGATTCCGCTTTTATTGTCCACTTGCGGTTATTATAAGGGTGTAAGGGTTGTGGATCATTTTAAGGGTGTAACTTTTATGTTAAGTGTTTGTAGTTAGCTCTCTCCCATATAGACACCTTCATTAGAGACTACTTTTATCATCTGCACCATCCCAGTTCATACCCGAAGACCGTTACATGATGGAGGAGATGGTGAGAACTATACCCTTATGTATCACTTTTCCTTTTACTTAAAATGATCTTTTTGAGAAGACAAAGGTAGAGAGTGAATGTGTTGTTAAGGGCTTGTGCATAAGCGTTAAGTGCACCAAGTAGGGGAGCATTCTCAAGGGCTAAAACTTGTAACTTTCGATCAATTAGTGAAAATGACTAGCTCATTAGAATGTCAATCTCTAGTTGGCCATAGGATGTCATGGCATACTCATTCATGGATTGAGCATTTTATGGCATGACATCTTGCATTGCTTTTAAACTAACCTTGGATAAATATATGGTAATGAAGATTCAATGACTTAGAAGCTATAACTTAAAGACTTGAAGATTTCAATGACAAGTTCAATAAATGATTCATAAGGACTGTGTAAAGACTGTGGAAAAAGAAATTGAACACGGATGCGGTCCAAGAAGGACCGAACGTGTTATATTCTTTACCCGGATAATTATTACCCATTTTATTATTTTTACCCGTTATCCGATTAAGTGAAATACGGTGTTTTCACATACCCTAGCCATCATTTCATTTTGTTTTATGAAGGACGTCCTCCACCCTAGCCTTCATTCGCATTTTCTTCTCCTCTTCCTTGTCAGAGTGAGCATCCTCCTTGTTTTGGGTATTTTCCCTATCTTCTTTTCCTTTTCTTTCTTCCATTGGACGGCACGTAGAGTTCATGTTTAGACATCACTATTAATTTATTTGTTGTTGGTGGTGCATATCATGATCTGTTTAATAACAGTTGATTTTAATGTTATAAATTGTTATAAAAAATTACATTAATCTTAATTGATAATCATGAGGATTAAGGTTTTAAATCAATAAGAAAAAAATTAATTTTTACAATACTGAGATCCATGGCTGACGAGTTCCCCTATTCGGCGAGATGGGCAAGCATAGGCAAAGCTTCACAGGGAATCGGTGGCGACAGTCGTTCCAACGTCGGAGGATGATCCTACTCTCTTCGTCAATCAGGGTATGGTTGATCTCATGTGTGTGGATGCCGGCCTGGGGTGGTAAATGGCCAAAAACATAGGACGGCGGCAAAAACAGAAGCGACAGCGGTGGGTGAAGAAATCTGGCCGTCCTGGGTGGCGATGGGTTCCAATCTGGCCAGGAAAGGTCGATAGGGGGTAGAGGGTGTAGAGGCGACCACCCAATTGAGGCGGCAAGGCTCACCGGCGGTGGAATCGGTGGCGCGAACTCGTCGCGGCGGCTAGAAGGCGCTCGGAGTTGGTCAGGGCTACACCGCAACGGCATCGCAGGGCTGGGTGGCGACGATTGACAGTCGGCCGGAGACGATCGCCGGCGGCGGCTAGAGGGTGGCTGTTGTCAGGAACAGAGGATGGCGCCGGGGAAGAAGAAGAAGAAGAAGAAAATTCCCTTGGGTGTCAAACTTGTAAATAATGCTTGAATCGATATAGTTCGAGTTAAATAATAATACCAACTAGTAATAAAACTTTAAAAATAATCATTTTAATAGGGTTTTTAAACTATAGTCGGGTAACAATCATAAAAGTCGTACCTAAATAGTATAATCAAAATAAATAAAGTTCAAAACTTTATTTAGTTAAATAATTTAAAATAATTGTATTAATAATATAATTGAATTAAAATAATACAAATTATTTTAAATAATTTAATCGAACAACTTAATTAATTAAAATGCTATGAATAATGATAGCAATTAAAAAAATTATAACCGTAAACTAAATCATCAAGATTGTGGTTAAGTAATTATTATCTCAAAATAAAATATACTAATAATAATAATTAAATTCTTGTTTATGAATTAATAATTACTTTATTATATATTAAGTGTTAATTATGATTTAGATAATTAATTTAAAATGTAAAGTAGGATTTAAATGATTATATCACATGAATAATTTAATATTTAATATTGTTTAATTTTAATTTATATATATATATATATATGTCATTTAGTGGCATGCATTTCTACTCGAATAAAAGTATACTTATGTATAATTTTATGTTCTCATTAAGATTAGGATCAGTGGTCACACCTGCAAGTTCACTTACGACATATTCAGGTCCGTATAATTATTTAAAATGTTGTATTTTCCCAAGCTGGTAACCTTTGTCGGCACTAATCTTAAAATGAACTGGGAGATAATGACTATTCTCAGCATGACCTAGGAGACCTCCTAATCTCAAAATGAACTGGGAGACATTTTCTAATCTTAGAATGAATTGGGAGATAATGACTAATCTCAGAATGAATTAAGAGACAATTTCTAATTTCAGAATGAACTGGAGACTGTGAGATCCCTCAACTTAATCCCACATATAACACCTACTGGGAGAAGATCTTATTTATAAGTGAGAATGAACTATAGATCTTTAACTTGGGTTAACAATTTAAAAGAAATGACTTAGGCCCATTACATTGCACTTTGGGCTGGGTCGTTAAAGGTGGTATCAGCGCAACCTGGTTACGTGTTAGATGGTCGGCTAGGACTAGGGACGTTGGCTAGGCCGCTGGTCACGGGCCAAAAAAGGTCGTTGGGTGGGGTTAACAATGTGCCAAGTGTAAGAATACGGGCCAAGTGTAGGAATTTCTGGGGACGAAATTTCCTAAGGTGGGTGGATTGTGAGATCCCTCAATTTAATCCTACATCTAATACCTACTGGGAGAAGATCCTGTTTATAAGTGAGAATGAACAATAGATCTTTAACTTGGGTTAACATTTTAATGAAATGACTTAGGCACATTACGTTACACTTTGGGCCGGGTAGTTATAAGTGGTATCAGAGCACGGTTTCCCACTAGCTCACATTTTATGACTCAAATACCTTGTTGAAAAGTCCAATAATTATCTTTTCCCATTGTGTTGTGTTATTAATTGACAAATTCATTCACTAATAAATCTATGTCATAACTAAAACAAAAAAATAAATAAATACTAATGAACCATGATGGTTCGACATTTTAGAAGGCAGGCACTCGTAGACAGTCAAATTGAGCTACTCAACCCAATGCGAACACTGAGAATGTATTGGCTCAGATCCTGACGGCCATATACGGACTGGTGCTGGCTTTAGAAAATACAAATTCTATAGTTCAAAATATTGTTCAGCAGTTACCAGGAGTAGTAGCAGGAAATGGAGCCTCAAACTTGGTAGTGGGTCCCAAAATCACCCCAGATGGTGGTCGGGAGTGCCCAAGGGCGGGCAGGGTTAGCAGACCTGGGTGAGCAAGGGGAGCGTCCAAACCCAGTGCCACCGGTAGTCCGACAAGTGGTGTTGCCAGCGGTTGATGATAGTGACCACTACACTATGGAAAAATTTAGAAAGAATGGAGCTGTGCATGCATGCTGTAAGAGGAACCATCTTACTGGTGGAAATCAATAGAAAAAACCACATTCTATCGATGTGAGATTTCTTTCATCACATGCGCAGAATTTGTGGCAGCTATCCTAACTAAACAACTCGACTACCCATTATTTGGTGAGGGTTGTAAAGCCTTTTTGGCTATGATTTCTGTGGTAGCAGAGTTTCCGGTCGTATTCGCCATTGACCTATCACCTACAATAACACCAATTACTAAAGCACCATACTACGTGGCTCCAGCAGAACTCAAGGAGTTAAAGAGTCAACTAGAAGAGTTGTTGCATGTAGGTTTCCACCGACCAAGTGCTTCACCCTGGGGAGCCCCTGTTCTTTAAGATGGATCACTTCGGCTGTGTATTGACTATCGAAAAATCAATCAAGCGACAATCGAGAATCGATACCCCTTACCAAGGATTGATGACTTGTTTGATCAGCTAAAAATAAGCCGGAATATTTTCTAAGATAGACTTGCGGTCTGGTTATCACTAGTTGCGAGTAAAGGAGTCAAACATGCAAAAAATGGCTTTATGAAATCGGTATGGACATTATGAGTTTCTGGCTATGCCTTTTGGTCTAACAAATGCACCAGCGGCCTTTATGTCACTCATGAGCACAGCATTCCACACATACCTGGACAAGTTTATTATTGTATTTATGGACGACATTCTAGTCTATTCAAATAATGAAGAAGAGCATGTGAACCATGTGAGATCCCTCAACTTAGTCCCACATCTAATACCTACTGGGAGAAGATCCTGTTTATAAGTGGGAATGGACTATAGATCTTTAACTATTTGGGGTACCCATTTTAAAGAAATGACTTAGCCCATTACGTTGCACTTTGGGCTGGGTTGTTACAAATGGTATCAGAGCAAACCTGGTTCCGTGTTAGATGGTGGGCTGGACTAGGGACGTTGGCTAGGCTGCCGGTCACGGGCCAGAAAGGTCGTGGGCTAGGGCTAGCAACGGGCCAAGTATAGGAATTTCGGGGACGAAATTTCCTAAGGTGGGTGGATTGTAAGATCCCTCAACTTAGTCCCACATCTAATACCTACTGGGAGAAGATCCTGTTTATAAGTGGGAATGGACTATAGATCTTTAACTTTCGGGGTACCCATTTTAAAGAAATGACTTAGCCCATTACGTTGCACTTTCGGCCGGGTCGTTACAAATGGTATCAGAGCCAACCTGGTTCCGTATTAGATGGTGGGAGACTGGATACGTCAGAACAGGCCTGACAGCCAAAAAATGGATATGTCAGAATGGACCTAACGGCTCATAATGCCAAAATGGATATGTCACGATGGACCTGACAGCCAAAGATGGACATGTCAGAATGGGCCTGACAGGCCATAATGTCAAAATGGACATGTCAGAATGGACCGACAGCTAAGTATAGAAATTTCGGGGACGAAATTTCCTATGGTGGGTGGATTGTGAGATCCCTCAACTTAGTCCCACACCTAATACCTACTGGGAGAAGATCCTGTTTATAAGTGGGAATGGACTATAGATCTTTAACTTTCGGGGTACCCATTTTAAAGAAATGACTTAGCCCATTACGTTGCACTTTGGGCCGGGTTGTTACAAACCATCTGTCTAATACTCTCCAAGTTATGAGAGAACATCAACTGTTCATAAAGCTCTCAAGAGTGTGACTTCTATATGAGGGAGGTAGAAATTTCCTTGGTAGTGTTTACTCAAAGGCTGGAGTATAATAGTGGATCCATCAAAAGTGGCAGCCAGTCTAACTGGTCGGCCACAACCCCTAAGTCAGTCACTGAGTATCAGAAGCTACTTGGGTTTAGTGGGTTACTATTGGAAATTCATTAAAGACTTCTACTTAGTAGCATCGCTGATGACTATACTCACAAGGAAAGGAGTCAAGTTGAATGGAGTAGTAAGTATGAGGAGGGGCTCCGGTCTCCTAAAGAAGAGTCTAACAACTGCTCCACTCTTGACACTACCAAATAGTAATGAAGGATTCGTAGTTTTCAGTGATGTGTCTCAGTTGGGTTTAGTATGCGTCCTTATTTATGCAAGAAGGTATGGTGGTGGCCTATGCGTCTCGTCAATTGAAGAGTCATGAGCAAAATTGTGCAACCCATGACTTGGAACTGGGAGCAGAGGTTTTTGCCCTGAAGATTTGGGGACACTACTTGTATGGAGCCCAGTTCGGAAGTCTTCACTTACCACCAGAGTTTGAAGTATATCTTCACCCAGAATGACCTTAACTTCAACAGAGGCGGTCAAAAGAATATTTGAAGGACAAAGTGGACAAAAGTCAGCATCTAGCTAGACTTTGGGCCATCGACAGCAGAAGCAGTGGCTATAACCCGGTGGAGCAACAAACAGGCTTACTGGCAAATTTGGTTGTTTCCAATTATTTAGTTGATCGTGTTAAGCTAGCACAAATAGGTGATGAGGAGCTGATACTCAAAGGAAGGACCTAGTGTTCAAACTTGGGGAGTTTGTGTACCTAAAGACATCTCCTTCGAAGGGAGTGATCAGATTTAAAATATTAGGGAAGTTGGAAGCCAAGATTCATAGCGCTGTTTCCAATCCTAGATCGAGTTGAAAATTGTGCATATAGATTAGCGTTGCCACCAAACCACCTGGAGTGCACAATGTTTTCCATGTGTCAATGCTAAAGAAATATGTACGGGATGAGGATCATATCATCACAAATTTTGAAGACGTAGAGCAACAATCAAATTTAACCTACGAGGAAAAGCCGATCTGCATCTTGGCAAGAGAAATAACGACACTTAGGAACAAGGAATTTCCTTCGGTAAAAGTATTGTGAAAAAATCAAGGTTCAGAGGAAGCTACATGGGAGACTGAATAAGTAATGGCAAGGAAATACCCTAGCCTGTTTGTGGCATAGGAGCTTTATATTGTAGTAGCATTAACTGATCCCGAAAAAAAATAAATTAAGTTAATCATACTTGTTCTGTTGCCTGTTATAAATTTCGGGGACAAAATATTTCCAAGTTGGGGAGATTGTAAAGACCGTGGAAAAAAGTGGAAATTTTTTTTAATACATTCGACTCGATCCGGAGAGGACCGAACGTTTTATATTCTTTACCCAGTTAATTATTATATTTAATTATTTACCCATTTTATTATTTACCCGGTTACTAGGTTAAGTAAAATACGGGTGTTTTCACATACCCTATCTATCATTTTCATTTTTATAAATTTTGAAAGAGGACGTCATTTTTCACATACGGGTGTAGAGGCGTTTTCCTCACCTTAGCTGTCTAGTTCTCCT
>JAURVB010011424.1:0-17584 GCA_033002965.1 Piper betle | reverse complement strand
ACTCAATATGACCCCTATCCAGCCAGTAGACGCCGCCGGTGATTGTCGCCTGGAAACCGCCAGAAGTTGCCGGAAAACCACTAAAAACTGCCAGAAAACCACCGGAACTTGCCGGAAAACCAGATTCGATGGAATTCGCTGGATCTTCCGCAGAGTTCATCCAGTCGATCCCGATCGAACGTTGGTCGCCGATGAGGGCCAGAATTCGAGCTCCGAGACGCGCGACGAAACCCTAGTCGTCGCCGATTGCCGATGACGTGAGGTATAATTACTTCCAAATTTATAATTTAAACTTGATGATTGTTAACACAGCATGCTAGGGTTGGTTTATTGATATGATTAATGCTTAATTATGAATGAAACGATGAGTTGCATGATGAGATTAAGCGTGAATGAAGAGTAAGTGATCTAATGAGAGCATGATAAGTGACTACGACGTAACTTAGAAAAACATAATAAAATTAGTATGAATAGGATGAGTTAGAATTATTTTCACATCTATGATTATTTGGTTGTAGCTGGATATTGTTTGTATTTTGAGTGTGATGTTCATTGTGTGTGATGCATCATTTAGTCAGCGGGCGGTAGTATTTAGCTTTGATGTGTAGGTGCGGAGTAGGAGCTCGCCGCCTATGCGTGATGACAAGCTTGGAGCTTCTACCAGGTCCGTTTAGGACTCGTCTCTGTTTTACACTCTTTTCTATTGTATGTTTATTTTATTATTTGCAGGACGGGTTAAGTGGTGTTTTATTGGATCCCACTTAACTCGGGCAATTTAACTGAACAATTTTTGGATTAATAACCCCTCGAGGATGAGATCCCTCGAGGATGATTTCGAAAACAAGATCCACCACAAGTTACCTTCGGGCCTATTATATAAATCCCTACCCAGCCCTATATATATACACGTAGTTTTCGCGTTTTCAGTGAGACGAGAGATGGAGAAATTGACTACACGTACCATGAACGGATGTCGTGACAGTCAAAGCGGGCTCTGGATTAGTGCTAGTGGACCGTTCCATTCCCGAGGGATCCCGACAACTCCGCGTTTGAGTTCTTCATACCCGGAGAACGTGGAGGCTTACAGACACTGCTTAGTACAGCTCATGTCCGGACTTGTGGTTCAAAGGGTACTAAAGGCGACTGCCTGAGAGTGCTCGGCCTTTGTGCTCAAGGCCAGGAGTAATATGGAGGTTCGGAGAGGGCTTAGGATAAAGTTTGATGTGAAGTACTGAAAAAGAAGTGTCGTGAGAGGCACAGTACCAGATAGATCAGGATGCTACCGGGTCTGCAGCCCAGTGGCTCCTCAGTAGTGCCCTTTAGAGTGTTCACATGGTGTATATGATGTTTTCTTTCATATGAGAGTTTGCTCTCATAGCCAGCTTGTTATAGTTATTTTATTTTCTAGACCAGTAACACTTGTTACTGACGTGTCTTTATACTATATGTAGGTAATAATCACGAGTTAGAGGACCCAGCTTGGACGGAGGAGCATTGTTGTCGCTTGCACACATGTCAATTGATTGAGTGGTTATATTTTGTTTATGATACTATTATATTGCGAATGTTGTGAAATGCTAAGACATGGTATGATATGATTAAATGTCATGAGATGATGATAAGATATGATGATGTGACATGATTGAATGCTAAGACACGATGACAGATTGTGTGAATGAAGTTGCGTGATGTATAGATACATGTTTGCATATATATATTTATATATAGTATTTTGACAGGGTGACCCTAATTGCACTTTTAGGGGAAATTCTGTCCGTTTTATTTTAGAATTTTCATCAATTTTGATTGTAATTGTAATGATGGTGTGTAATTTAGTTTGCATGTCATCCATGTAGTATTATATTAAGGATTTTGTGCATTCATCTATGCCATTATGACAGAGTAATATCTTCATCTTAAGACGCCGAGATTAGATCCGCGCGAGTTGGGTTCTGGTTAGCCGACCTAATCGGGGCCTGTAACATGCCAGTTCGGTTCACGAGCTTGGACCGGATTTGGGGTGTTACATAAGGAGAATTCTAATTAAAAATAAATAAAATAGTTAAGATTAAAAAAATAAACATTTGTTATGGTACATTATTACATTACAAATAAATATTAAAAATAAATATTCTAATTAATAAATAATAATTTATACACATTTTAAAGAATAAATATAATAAATAAGAGTATATAAAAAATAAACATTTCCTAGAGTACACTATTAAGATTTAGATGCCCCTAGGCTGAGGGCAGCCTTTGTTCGCTCAAGCTTGGGACTACAAAGTTTGACTTCGCGGTGTGTGACGACCACATTAAACCTGTCGTTGTTCTGGATTTGGTCAACCTGACCCGACTTATTTTTCTTTAAAAATTATTAAATATAAGTGATGAGGGTATTTTAGATAAAAGATTTTTTTTTTATTTTCTAATAACTAGCCATGATTTTAGAACCCCTTAATAATATCAAAAAATATTCTCTCCTCTCATATAAAGTTCTTTAATTAAATATATTATAATATAATTAATATATATTTATAAAAAAACTAAACTATTTAATAATAAGAGACAATTTCCCGTGGAGGGGACCAAATTTTCACATATTATGTATGTGAGGGACGAATTTCACAACTTATGAGTGGGAGGGAGAAAGAAGATGAATTTTTCCAAATTCAATTTTTAAAGGGCAAGAGCTTCGGTCATGCCATGTATTGGTTCAAGTAAAAAAATGATCTCGGTCAGGTTGGGCCAAGAAAAAATTATGGCTTGACTTGGTAAAGAAAGACGGGAGGCAATGCCGAATCGTCGACATGCAATTACAACAACGAAGATGGCAAGGATAGTGGTGAGGGGTTGGAACTATAAAATTTAGCTTCGAGTTAGGGTTTTACCTGCACAGTAGTTCTGCTCAGTTTAAGCCGAACCGAGTCAGACCAATTTTCATACCACGAGTAAGAAGCCCTAGATGGCCGTATGAGCATGTTATGGTGGCTAAGTATCCCTGACATACAGATAATAATTTCAGTTAGGCTACAACAGAATATGAGTTATCATTGTATACGCACAGGTATACAGATAGTTTTTTCATCATGAGTTATCAGTTTAGGCCTAGATTTAGGTTAATTGCAGCGTATAGTATCCATTTGAAATTTTCTAGGGTATCTCATTTGTAAGCATCATATAGCTTTTAAATCACCAGATTGTGCCCGTGTGGGCCCAGCTTGATTGAGTTTGTAAGTTTTCACCTAATTGAGTTGAGGGCTCGCAGCTCATTTAGCCTTCTTGCCTTGATTCCCCCTCTAGAGTCACTTTTAGGATTCCAAGTCAGTTTTAACTTTCGATGGTCTCAATCTGAAGCTTCCGTCCATATACATAGGTGCTGCCCACTAGGCCATGAGTTGTTGGATGTTCAAATTGCTATCACATGGCAAGATTAGAGCCGTACACGTCAACCCTAGTTTCACCCAATTATTTTCAGAGATTTTCTCCCATTTTCGGAGTTCCCTTAGCGTCGCCCCCACTTCGACTCACTATTAGCAAGTCTCTAGGCCTCGCCTAGCCACTGGACCGAAACCCCCATGACCGCCTCATGGCCGGCTTGTCCATACTCCCATGACCGTTGCTCATGTAGCCACCAGTGCTGGTGATGGCATTTTTGCTAGTTGGTTTCCACCATCACCGTTGCCGTTCAAGTGGTTTTCTGGCACCAGCGAGCCACCTTCAACCGATCTAACCACCCACATAGCTTCCCTTCATCGAGGCTGATATTTTGAGACCACCCACGACCAGCACTGTGGCTATGATCACCACCGCACCCTACGGTGATTCTGCCCTTTTCGGCCATTTTTCAGCCAGCCAGCAACTAGACTCCACCGATCGCCACCGCCACCATGTTCCTCGTTGTTAGAGCCGTCGATCCCAACTAGCGGCGATCCAATCCACTCTAGCATCAGCACTTTCCTACAACAGGTGCCACCTACCCAGTCTGACTCGTTTGTCTACGTTTGCGTCTGTTTGCTCACGTTCGTGTCTGCCAACCCAAGTCCTATTCACCCATTTGTGTTTGTGGCCATGTCCGAGCCCGCGTTCGCGTCCAACTACTTGGTCCAGCACTATTGTTTGACTCCGTTGAGTCGATTCGGTCAACTCGCCCAAGTTGACTCATGATGTTCAACGCTTATGTCAATCATTTTATTGTTATTATTCGATCGTTAGTATTTGAGAACTCCTAAATTTTAGTCTTATATGCATGTTTACATTGTAAAGCCCACGATTCGAGTTAGGTATTTATATTCAGAACCGGTCGGTTCGACCGTTATTTTCGAGTCAAATCAGTTTCAGAACACGTCTATTGAGCCGACGCTCAATCGTGTGTATGAACTATGAGGGTCATGCGTACTCAAGTATATGATGATAACGTCATGAACACAATAGAACAGATTGAGTTATCAGAATACATGAGAGTACGCCAGTTACTTTTGTTTATTTTTATATATAGTGGATGGTAGAATTAGTCTTAGGCCGTTTACCGTGTTAGGATGCATTACTGGCAGTTTGGGTGGGTTGATAGTTCTAGAGCATATCATTATGATGTTTTGGTGTTTGTTTGATTTTATGGGATTTTTCCCGATTTTTATGGAATTTTTTAAAGATTTACGACGACTTAATTATTATTCTTAACTCGAGCCGGAGACGAGTCAAGTAATATTTACAAGTTTGCCTCCAGCCCTTTTCCTCCCTCCCAACATTTTCTTCCCCAAACCCTTGCCCGGACGCTGTCAACGCCGGCTTGTTGCCGATCGTTGTTGCCATGCTCCGCCGCGGCGGTGCCATGCCACCTCAAGCACCCCGGCCGTCGTCTGGCCTCCACGACGCCGGATCGCCGCGCCAAGCACCGCGCCCGCGTTGAGCTCATGTCGCCGATTCCACCGCCGCCAACCGTCGTAGCCACCATCCAGTGGTCGCCTAGACACCCTTGACCACCCAGCGACCTTTCCCGACCGGAGCGGAGGCCATCGCCGCCCAGGCCGGCTAGATACAGTCACCCATCGCCGCCACCACTGTTTAAGCCATTTTTCGGGGAGCCACCACCTCTGCCAACCATGTCAATTCCATAGACGCGTCGGGCTCGCCGAGCCGGTTCCAATGGTACCCAATACGATTGCTTTCCAACTAGTAGATGTCGTCGGCGACTGTCGCTGAAAAACCGTTGGAAGCTGCCGTCGGAAAACCAGAATTGCTGGAATTCACCGGATATTTAGTGGAGCTCACCCAGTCGAACCCGATTGAATTTTGGATGCTGAAGAGCGCCAAATTTGAGCTCCAAGACACGCGACAGAACCCTAGCCGTCGCCGATTGCCGACGACATGAGGTATAATTACCTCCAATTTGAATATTTAAAATTGATGATGATTGTTAGTATAGCATGTTAGAATTGAGTAGTTGTCATGATGAATGCCAGACTATGAATGAAGTAAAGATGTGCATGATGTGATTAACAGGGAATGAATAGTAAGTAATCTAATGAGATAAAGTAAATATGAGCATGCTAATCAAGTATGACATAAAAATACAGTAAAATTAGTATGAATAGGATTAGTTAGAATTATTTTCATACTTATGATTATTTAACTGTTGATTGATGTTCATTGAATTTGGTTCATCATTTAGTTAGCGGGCATTAGTATTTAGTTTTGATGTGTAGGTACGGAGTAGGAGCTCGCCGCCTAAGCAGGATGACAAGTTTGGAGCTTCTACCAGGTCCGTTTAGGACTCGTCTTTGTTTTACGTTATCTTCTATTGTATGTTTATTTTATTATTTGCAGGACAGGTTAAGTGGCATTTTATTGGATCCCACTTAACCCGGGCCATTTAACCGAACAGTTTTCCGGATTAATAACCCCTCGAGGATGAGATCCCTCGAGGATGATTTCGAAAACAAGATCCACCACAAGTTGCCTTCGGCCCTATTATATAAATCCCTTCCCGGGCCTATATATATATAATTCTATCGAGTTTTCAGTGAGATGAGAGATGGAGAAACCGACTGCACGTACTATGAGCGGATGTCGTGACAGTCAAAGCGGGCTCTGGATTAGTGCCAGCGGACTATTCCATTCCCGAGGGATCATGACAACTCCACGTTTGAGTTCCTCACACCCAGAGAACGTGGAGGTTTACAGGTACTGTTTAGTACAGCGCATGTCCGGACTTGTGGTTCAAAGGGTACTAAAGGCGACTGCCTGAGAGTACTTGGCCTTCGTGCTCAAGGTCAGGAGAAATATGGAGGTAAGGAGAGGGTTTAGGATTTGAGACCAGAAAATGAAGTAAGAAAATTGCCGAGACAGGCATCAGCAGGACACTACAGGGTCTACAACCCAGTGGCTCCTCAGTAGGTGCCCTTCAGAGTGTTCACGAGGAGTATATGATGTTTTCTTTCATATGAGAGTTTGCTCTCATAGCCAGCTTGTTATAGTTATTTTCTTTCCAGACCAATAACACTTGTCACTGACGTGTTTTTATACTACATGTAGGTAATGATCACAAGTTGGATGTGCCAGCCTGGACAGAGGAGCACTGATGTCGCTTGCATACATGTCAATCGATAGAGTGGTTAATAGTCTGTTATGATATTATTATATTAATGTGATGTGATTAAATGCTAAAATATAAGGACATGATGAGATGAAATATTAAGACATGATGACAGGAAAAGGACATGTGAATAGATTGCACAGTAGAAGTGTGGTGGGTTGAAACCCAAGCTTTAGAATGAGTGGATAGTAGATTAGATTTTGTGTGAATG
This sequence comes from Piper betle, assembly GCA_033002965.1. NCBI lineage: Eukaryota > Viridiplantae > Streptophyta > Magnoliopsida > Piperales > Piperaceae > Piper > Piper betle. The sequence continues at coordinate 10,778 of JAURVB010011424.1, read as the reverse complement.
AAATTGTTGATACATGTATATATATTTATATATATTATTGGACATGATGGCCCATAATTTCACTTTTAGGGGAGATTATGTCCGTGTTATTTTAGATTTTTTCTGATTTTGATCGTAATCGTATTGGTGTGTAATTTAGGTTGCATGTCATCCATGTAGTATCATGTTAGGATTCTGTGCATTCATCCATGTATGACAAGTCGTATTTTCATCTTAAGACGCCGAAATTAGATCCGCACGAGTTGGGTTCGGGTTAGCCGACCTAACCGGGGCCTGTAACATGCCGGTTTAGTTTATGAGCGTGAACCAGATTTGGGGTGTTACATTATTAAATTTTATTTATTTATTTATTTATCTACTTGTTTGTTGCACTTATGTTATTATTTATTTGTATTTAATTATGTATTCCATATTGGATAACTATAATATTATTAATATTAATGATTAATTAATATTAACTAATTGTTTATATATTTATTTATTTATCGAATGATTATGTATTTATTTATTTATTTATATATTTACTAACATGAGTATATGAGATATTTACTCTTGTTTAGCCATGTATTTATATTTATAAAGATATTCTTATTTTATGATTAAAGTATTATTTATTTATGTATTTATTATTTATCTATTTATTCATGAGTGTATTTATTTATGTATTTATTATATCTTGCTTTGCATGCTGATGTTTAGCGGTCATCGTTATTAGAATGTACTAACGATGTGAGCACACACCACGAGCATGCATCATATAGAGATGTCTATATTTTACTTAGTAGTTAGTTTTGATGTAGGTTTCGGAGTCCGAGCTCGCCGTAGATGAGACACACAATTTAAAGCTTGGACTACATGTCCATTGGACTCTCCCTTTGCTTGATCTCTGCTTGATTCCATGTGTTGAGTTTAACCATGCTTTAGATGTAGGCCAATATTGGCAACATTTTATCGGATCCTTCCGATGTCGGGTCATTTAACTGTGTTTTATACACATGCGTAATAAAACTTCAAGGTTGAGACCCTTTGATGGTTTTCAAAATATAAAATTCAAAAACTAAATATTGAATCCTCTTTCAAGCCTATATGTATAAATATGAGGGTTTTTAGCTTTTACGACTAAGAGTGTGCATGGGATGTATGGACTGCACTAGTACTCCTTCATCCACGGAGGTAGTACGAAGTATAAGGGTACTATGTAATGCAACACATTTTTAAAATTTGTGGCATTAATTTAACCATTCTTTTTGCCATTCAAGTACCGTGACTAATGTCATGAGGGCGTAGTGTTGTATGTATGAAAATAAATATTAATTGTACATGCGTCCACACTTGTTTAAATATGTTTGTTTACAACCTAATGTGAGGCAATTCTGAAGCTTTCTAAGTTTTTTTGGGTAATAAAATAATCATTTACTAATTGTACTAGTTATTTTTCAGATCAGTAAGACTCGTTACTAACATTTTTCACATTATATATATATAGGTCTTGAGATCCTGAATTGGCTTTGGGGGTTGATAGATAAATGTTACGCACATTTTAGATAAATGATTTTGAGTCACTTTAGAGTTGACTCTGAATTGACTCACTCAATGACATGCAAGGTTAAGTCTAAGTTAGTTTTTAAATTTTATTTTATAATTAAATAAATTTATGCTTGTCATCTAATGGTACTTATAATCTAAGGACTCATTCCTACTTTAAGTGACAGAAATAATCTGATACTAATTTTTTAAATATTTGTTATTTATAGGGTACATATTGGCTTATATGATTTTAAATATTGATTTACTTGAGAAGCCAACCGTCATTGAAATATCAAGAACCAAGTATGGAGTTTGAGTTGTAAAATAAAAATAGAATTTAAAAATTACAAATATCATGCACCAGGCTTGAGGAAAGAATGCGTTTTCTCCTTTATTACATTCTTTCTCACTTTGATTAATATAGGGAAATGTGTTCATCCACTATGCTCCATGCAAAAAACAAATGCAAAATAATAATAATAATAATCAATACTATAATTATAAATCTGATTGAGTTTGATAAGTGTTTGGATTGTTGCCTCAGGGGAAGATCGGCGATTTTGAGGAAGGACCATATGTTCTTCCAAAAACCTCATGAGGAGTGCTTAAACCCCTCACCATCAACCACGACCAATCTCCATTTCTGGCTGGATCGTCGAGTCGATCAAGGCAGTTATGTACATCAACTCCGACCACTTTGCCATCTTAAAGGGGAAGCGCACAGTGAAGCTAGTCGCCAGGAAGGAAAGTGCCATCGTGCAAGTAGCCCGCACGACACCGGGAAAGACCTACATGCTAACATTTGCCGTCGGGGACGGAAACAGTGCATGCGAGGGGAGCATGAAGGTGGAGGCATTTGCAGGAAAGGAGACAACAAAGGTGGCTTGCAATTCTAATGGGAAGGGCGGGCACCGGCTAGCAGTGCTCCGCTTCACGGCGACCTCACTGCAAATGGGATCGTGTTCATGAGCTCCTCGTACACCACCCTGAGCGACGGCTCATGGTCACTCTGTGGACCCGTCATCAACGATGTGAGGCTGCGCGATACGGGCAAGCCACGCCGCTAAAAATGGAGAGGGAAGTATAGGGCTGCCAATTGAACGAGTCCGCTAGGAAGTATTTACTGTTTGGCTCGATTCGACTCAAAATTCGATATTTAAATACTCTAACTCGAAGTCGAATTTTACGAGTCAAGTATGAATAAGGTACTATTCGACTCAACTTGACTCGACTCGACTCAAAATTGAATTATAGCTCAATTCGATAATATAATATAATAATATACATAATATCACTTACTTACTCAAAACGAATTTAAAATTGTATTAAGTCATATTACTTAAAGATTTAGATCACCGTATAATAGTCAAAATTATGGTTTTTATTATGCCATTAATAACCAGAGAAATTTGATGGTAAAAAATTATTTGTTTATAAGTAAGTGCAATTGAAAGATCCGCCGCTTTGAAGTTCTTCATCGAAGATCCGATGAACTTCGAGAATCTATTCGTCATCTTTAACAGGATTGCTTTTTGACTCTCTGTTTATTTTGGATTGTTTCATTCAAAAAAGAAATCTTTTTTTTTTTGTTTAGAAAGATGGAGCAAAAAGTTTCAATCTTTTTTTCCCCTTATGTCAGTGTTTGAATCTTCCACGAAATTGATTGTGATCACCTAATTTAGTAAACTGAACGTACTATGCTTTATTATTTTTAGAATTTTAGGTTGAGGTGAACATTGATTGAGATATGCTAATTATTTGCATATTTGTAGCTTCAGGCACATGGGAGTCAAGTACTTCTGTATCATGACATATCATCTGTTTGCTTGGCTTTCTCATACATTTTGAAGCTACTAGCTTCTCTGCCCTTGGAAGAAGGGTATGCGACAGGTCGCACTTGAAAGCTTCTTGCTCAGGGAGATATTCCAGGTTGATCATTGTTCTTTTATCATTACAGTTTCGCCGAATTCATGAATAAGACCTTTGTGGCTAATTGTTGGTGGTTTCTTGTGAATCTGACATCTCTATTTAGGATTGCCATTATGTCTTAGAACTCTTAAGCGATAAGTATTGCAAACCACGAAGTACACTATTCAAGAGAAAGAAGTAGGGCAGCATGGAAAATAATAGAGCTAATGGGATACAAATGGTCGGTTTACTTGTAAATTTTGTATCTTGCTTGTAGAATTCAATTGCTAAAGGTTAATACTTTTATCTTTATGTAGTACTTAATGCCCTTTGTTGATCATCAAGAGTATAACATTTTAAGCAAGTGCCGACTTCATCCAGACAATGACAAGTTAAGGGATCAGGAGCTCCACAAGGTTCATGCAGACACGAATGAACGGCAATGTGGTTTCTGCAAGAAAACTTTCCGTGGACAGAGATATCTTGATCAACATTTTGATAATAGACACTATGACCAACTAGATCATGTATGTCTTTTTTTATTTCTTTTCACTAGGCTTATTTAGTCTGTTCTTGATACCATTGAAGTATGATGTTAAAATTTGTGTTGATTGAACAATTGTCTGGAGGATGGATGTAAAGCATAATAAAATATGGATCTCGACTTATTAGCATAAAGTATGATGAAATTATGGTTTGTTTGGCTTTTCAAGTTTGGCTACTTTATTGTTTCATCCTAATGGGATTTTTTCTTCTTTTTTTTTTCTCAGTCAAGATTGGGAGACCTTGGCTATCAAGTTACAAAACAGTTTGATGCTTAAACTGAGCAGCATTCTCTTCTTTTTTAGATACTCACAAATGTTTTTACTGTAATTTTTGATGTGGTAGCTTATTGTAAACATTATCTATCTGAGTAGTGATGTGAGGTCTGTGGTGGCTGTTGATGGCAGAATAACGCATGATGGAAATATTGATTTTGACATCGATGAGAACTTTTTTGCACATGAAAATTTAGGGTCACTCAATATGTGGTTGCAATAGCCAATCCACTCAATAGGTCAAATAGGGTGGCCAATTTAGGGTTGGCAACAATTGCATGTGACTTTCCTTTTGCCATGATAAGGAAAAGAAAGGTGGGTAGGCAAAATAGGAGAAGCATCCCCAGGAAGAAACAATGACCAAGTAGAAGATTGTCAAAACAAAATCTTAGGTTCTATACCATGTTGAATTTTATTATACAGAAATTAACATAGCATACAGAACAATAGGGAGTAGTCCTCAAAATCTTCTCCCGTTAATCTTCTTTCATATTTATAGATATATATGTTGGGTGGGGACCCAAGGACCTAACAGTGGTATTAGAGCCTGGTTGGTTTAGTGTTGCCTCGGGCCAGCTTGAATTGGAGTCTCTCGGAACTTCATTATGTGGTGAGGGAGAGATGATTCGGGTGGGCTAGCCCGAATTGGAGTCTTCTGGAACTTCACAATAATATGTGAGCCTTGCATGTGGTGAGGGGGAGATAATTCGGGTGACATGATGTGGGGGGGAGAATTGTTAAGTTTATCCCATATCATGTATAGAGGTTGTTAGTGACTTGTATATAGGCTAATGGAAAAGCCTTAATTCTTGAGTTAGCTTTTGGATTAAGAGAGGCCCATAACACTTATTGCAAATCCCATTTAAAAGCCCATTAGACCCAATAATGATTTTGAAGCTTGGGTGGGGGCCCAAAGACCTAACAATATACACTGCAAGATTAAAATTACAGTTTAATGTGTAATCCCTGACTTAAAATTACAGTTTAATGTGTAATCCCTGACTTAAAAACACAGCTAGATATATACAAAGACTTGGTCAATCAATATTGACTAACTTGACCCCTTCAACAATTTTCTTGCAATTTTGTAAACCTTGATATGAGTTTATGTGTTGATATTTTATGGTTCTGAAATTATTTATTTGATTTTTATTTCTTTTGGGAAGTATCGGAATGCGCCTCCTGAGATTCAGATAGTGGAGGCTAAGGGTCTGGATGATAAGAGTCGGACTGATTTACTGAATAGTGTTTTGATGAAGGCGCATGAGTTCTCCTTTTGCTTAATGCTTGTAACAGTTTGCGAGGTAGTTAGCTTGTGGTATACTTTCCATCATCTTTAAGGAAACATTTGGGTATCAGTGACTAGGTCATTGCGCTTTTAGCTTGGAATACTTCTATGTTGTATTCGCTGTATTTCTCAATGTGAACTTATTTATTCTTGCTCATGTCTGCATCACTTATTTCATGATTATGGGCAAAATGAAGGCCGGTCATTTATTAAGTTAATGTCATGTTTCCACTGCTTTCACATCTCTTTACAATTTGATATTTAACTCAGTTTTCATTTTGTACATGATCTTGACTCCCTTATCTTATTTTAGTCAGTGTGCAAGAGCAAAGTGAGACTAACACAATGATGTAGTCCAGCCACTTACTCCCATCGATTCATACAGCATGACAGGTTTACATCCTATCAGATATTTTCTTTGTTTTGTATTAATTTTCATGATATTTTCTTGTGTTGCCTACATTTTTAGTGGTCTGTATCCTTTTTTATGAACACTGTAATGCTATACTCGGAAATTTTGTAGAACTGGTGTAAAACCCGTGATTTGAGTCAGGGTTTTATAGTTTGAACCGGTCGGATCGACCATTATTTTCAGTCTGGTCGAATTCAAAATATATGTACAAAGCTGATGTCAGTCTTGTATATGAATCATGAGAGTCATATATACCCAAGTATATGATAATAACGTCAATAAGAAAATAGTAGAATAAGTTATCAGAATGTATGAGAGTACGCTAGATTTTTCTTTATTTATTTTAATTAGATTGTAGAATTATTTTTAGGCCGAATAATGCATTACCGAGTAGTTTGAGTAGGTTATTAATTATAGAGCATGTCATTAAAATATTGTGTGTATTATTTTTTATGAGATTTTTCCTATTTTTCTGAATTTTTTAGAATTGTTATGAGTTAATATTATTTTTCTAGAGTCAAAGTCGAGTCAAGTTTTAATTACAAGACGACCATTCATGTTTCTCACCGACTATTCATTTTCTCCTACATTCGTTTTCTCACCAACCATTGATTTTTCTCCCCGACCACTCGTTTTTCTCACCGACCACTCGTTTTCTTCCCCCTGACATCTATTTATTTCACACCTCCGACACTGTCACCATTCAGCCCCCACATCCTCCTCACTCAACATCCTTCTTCTTTATCCCTTCCCTCTTCCTCACGATCCTCACTCGAGCCAGCCACAGCTTTTTTCTCTGTCACTGCATGCCTGGCAATTAGGTATAGAAATTTATCCTATTTTATTTGATTGTTTTATGATTTTGGTGTGATTGTAAATAGGTGTTCATGTAAATTTAAATGCATGTTAACGAATGATAATAATGAATTAGAGTTTAAATTTAAATACATGTAAATAGATGTTGTCTTGTACGGATTGATGAGGAGTGTAGCATTCATGCATTATAATGGGCGTTAGTATTTAATCTTGTTGTGTAGGTACGGAGTAAAAGCTCACCGCCTAGGAGCGAGGACATGCTCGGAGCTTCTACCAGGTCTATTTAAGACTCGTTTCCTATTTTATGTTCTACTCTATTGTGTATTGTTTTATTATTTGCAAAACGAGTTAAATAACATTTTATCGAACCTCTTTTAACTGGGTCATTTAATCAATTGATCTTCCGAATTAATAACCCTCGAGTATGTTTTCGAAAACAAGATCCACCACAAAATGCCTTCGAGCTTATTATATAAATCTCTTCCCAGAACTTATATATAATTTATCGAGTTTTTAGTGAGACGAGAGATGGGAAAACGACTCATACATACCATGAGCAGGTGCACGTGTCTAGTCAAAGCGGGCTCTGGATTAGTGAGTGGGTTGTTCTAATCCTGAGGGATCCTAATAACTCCCATTTTGAGTTCTTCGCCCTGAAGAAACGTGGAGGTTTACGGGTATTGTTTAGTATAGCGCATGTCCAAACTTGTAGTTTAAAGGGTATTAAATGCGACTATCTGAGAGTACTCGGTTTTCATGCTCAAGGTCGAGAGAATTATGGAGGAAAGGAGAGGGCTTAGGATACTAGTAGTCCCAAGGGACTAGAAAATAAAATGAGAAAATTAGAAGTAGTAGAAGAGTCAGTTCAGGATGCTACCGGATATGTAGCCTAATGGTTCCTTAGTAAGTGCCCTTCAAAGAGTTCACCAGAATATAAATGTTTTCTTTCATATGAGAATTTGCTCTCATATCCAGTTTGATATTAGTTATATTTTTGGACTAGTAACACTCGTTATTGATGTATTTTTATAATTTATGTAGGTGATGATCATGAGTAGAATGAGCCAGCTTAGATAAAGGAGCAGTGATGTCTCTTACATACATACTTTTCAAATGATAGCATGTTTAATATTTTGAGGATGATGTATTGAAATACAATACTTGATGATGTGGTGTGATATGATGTATCTTGTAGTAGAAAGATTGTTAATAATGACATGTTAATAAATATGTTTAGACATTGAATAAGTACAACAAATAAGTCAAAACCCGGAATTAATGAGAAATGTGAATAGAATGTATGGATGGGTCCAAACCTACTTAGGTAAGATGAAGCTAAATCAACATTTGAGTCGAGACTCAATACAAAAATAAATAAATTTATTGTGTGAATGTTTTATTAATTATTTATAGAAGTATACATGTTGAATTGACAGGGTATCCCTTAATTTCACTTTTAGGAGAAATTCAGTCTGTCTTATTTTATAAATTTTTATTATTTTTTATCGTAATTATTTGATATGTGAATTGATTGGCATGTCATCTATATAGTAGCATGTTATATTTATTTTTGTGCATTCATCCATGCATAGCAATAGACATCGTCCATCTCAAGACATCGAAAGTAGATCCGCAAAATTGGGTTTGGGTTAGCCAACCTAATTGGGACTAGTGACATTTCCGTTCTGTTCCGCGCGTGAACTAAATTTAGGGTGTTAAAGCTGGTTTTAATATTTAACCTCATTAAATCCATTGCTCCAAAATTTCAATTTAAACTTATGTTTCTTATTTTTAAATTCATCCTTGTAAATATAGATGGAGCTTTTATATTCACCTTATTGTTGCTTTTGGAGAAAAAGCCCAAATTGCAGAAACACTCTGAAAAATATTGTGACTTTGTCCATGGCGTAAGCTTAGAAGTGCATCATTTTTTTTAACCTAACAAGTGAAGAAAATAGTGGTTGTACTTGGTTTGGTAAATTGAACATATATAAAATGGAAGAAACATTTGCTAGTGAGCAAAAACTTCTTTTAGCGCTAGCACTTAGTGGACAATCCTATTTGACGTGGTCGGTTATGAGCAATTTATCTTTTAACACTAGTACATCTCTTGCCCCATATCATTATTATCAGTCCGTTTATGGATGCAACTTTGTTCCCTTGTTCTGTGCTCATTGTTATTTAATTATTGATAATAGGATTTTTCTTATCACCACACAACTTATTTGCTTTCGTTGTTTTCAGACTGTAAATGAAACTGAGGCAATACAATTTCTCCAATCTAAAGCATGGGTCAAAAGGAGCAAGGAGCTTGAAGCTGTGCTTAGGGTGCAGGAGCATAGTAAGGGTCTGATTGAGGCTGGAAAAAATAATGACTGTTCCGGAAACTGTTTATTTCAGAGCCTGCCAGTCCATCAACCTCAGCCACAGATGCCTGCATTGAGCAAGCAAATATGGGTACTACTACAAACTATTTTATCGAAGAAACAGGTCCTATGGATCCACTGATCGAAGTTGATTCTAGCAATGACAAGAAATCGAACATCGAAGTTGATTCTAGCAATGACAAGAAATCGAACATGACAAAAATGCAACGGGGTTATCCTAAAAAACGAAGCACTGAGCGTCTAGTAAACAATGTTGGATTAAAAATACGGGCCTCATTGATAAATTATTTTTGCTAATTTTAATTTCTATTAATTGAATGTTTTTCTCCCAAACAAGTTATATTTGACCTTACGATTAAACTGGTTTCAAGCTCTTAAAAGAACTGGTTTTAAGATCATAAAAGAATTAGTTTTAAACTCTCGAACGAGTTAATTTCAAACTCTCAAACAAACCAGTTTCAAGTTCATAAAAAAATTAGTTTCTAAGTTACCAAACGAGTTAATTTCGAACTCTCAAACAAACTAATTTCGAACTCTTTAAAATTTAATAGTCTAAGTGTATTCGAGTACGAGTCAAACTCGAATAGCATCAAAAGTGTTAATTACGAGCATATGTATTCAGAACTCGAGTGATCTCGACTCAAATTCAGACAAACTTCAAGTTAAACAAATCTCGTTCGAAAATAAACTAAGTTCGACTCACTCGCTCGTTTAACAGCCCTTGGGAAGAGGCTTTGGAGCACAAGTGAAGACTCTACCAAAAGTCTGAACTCCTTTTTTTCTTCAAAGCAAAAAATGTTTTATAGATTGACCACTACCCACCAACTTATTTCTTAAAAGAACTTTAATTTTCACTCCATAGAACCAACTATTTAAGTTAATAGTAAAAGACTTTCTTAAAGTTCATACATCACTTTCGTGAGGGCAACGCAAGATCACAAATATAGTTGGGTGATAACTATTAGCGTTCATCAATGAAATTCCATTACATATGTAACCAAATCATGCATCATATTTGCGTGTTATTCAGCCATCCAATGAATGACAAGAGTTAAAAAACGTTCCTACAACTGTAAAACATTCAGTAAAAGTATAAGTAATTTGATTCATTCTGAGAGGTGCAACAAACGTCTCTTTAACATCAGCTTGCTGTGAGGAGATGCAGCAGATGCAGAAAGATGCCGTTCTAACACATGATTGAATGCACACAACCGTCAGGATTGGTATGAATATAAAAAATCATGTAGAAGATAATCATGTGATATAGAACTTCTAAAATTCCAATTTTCCTCAAATTTCGTATTGACCTCTTGTGGGAACAAAGTCAAAATCCATAGGTTGTTTTTTGCGCACCATCTTCCTTAATTTACGATTGAATACACTCAAACTCAACAAAAGATAAGGCACAGGGCAAAGTCTTCAGCACAACCCTAAACCCTAAACACTACTTATCACACCAACAAAGTCATCCAATTCATCAAAACATATGAAAAAGCTAGAAAATAACTCACCACCTCATGCATATAAGCATTGCTCAGATCGTGCTTTCATTAGGCTCGAGAATGAGTAACCAAACAAAACTCTTGGTTTGGGCTACAAAAGGGGTATGAGAAGTAAAGTGC
>JAURVB010011423.1:0-10204 GCA_033002965.1 Piper betle | reverse complement strand
GTACCGGTTGACGCCGAGTCAAGTTTCAGAACACGTGGACTGAGCGGACAGCTAGTCGCGTGTATGAGCTATGAGGGTCATGCGTACCCAAGTATATGATGATAATCGTCATGAACACAGCAGAACAAGAATGAGTTGTCAGATATATGTGAGTATACCAGTCATTTTTTTTATTTTTATATATAGTGGATCGTAGAATTAGTTTTAGGCTGTTTACTACGTTAGAGGCGCGTTACGGGCAGGGTGGCTGGGTTGTTAGTCATAGAGCATAGTCATTATGATGTTGTGGTGTTTGTTTGATTTACGGGATTTTTTCCCGATTTTTGCGAATTTTTTTGTAGGATTTAATACGTCTTGAGCGTTATATCTTAACTCGAGGCTGGAGACGAGTCAAGTCTTATTTACGAAATTAAAACCCCAGGCTACTTTTCTCGACATCTTCCAAACTTGGCCCGACGCCGTGGTGGGGCTAGTCAACGACGATCGGCGGCCGGGCGGCGTCGACATCGACGGCAACGATGCTACACGGGGGCGGCGTCGGGCCAAGGGGTTTTGGGAAGAAGATGTCGGGAGGGGAGAAAAATAACTGGGGTGGCAATTTCGTAAATAAGACTTGACTCGTCTCCGGCTCGAGTTAAGTATAATAACTAAAACGTATTAAATCCTACACAAAATTCATAAAAATCGGGAAAAATCCCGTAAAATCAAACAAACACCACAACATTATAATGATATGCTCTATTTCTAACAACCCACCTAAACTACCCGTAACGCGTCCTAACGAGGTGAACGACCTAAAACTAATTCTATGATCCACTATATATAAAAATAAAAAAAATGACTGGCATACTCACATATATCTGATAACTCATTTTGTTCTGTTGTGTTCATGACGTTATCATCATATACTTGGGTACGCATGACCCTCATAGCTCATACACGCGACTAACGTCGGCTCAGTACACGTGTTCTGAAATTGACTCGACTTGAAAATAACGGTCGAACCGACCGGTTCTGAATATAAAACCCTAACTTGAGTCGTGGGTTTTACACCTTAAGAATTAGATTGTACTTAGTAAAAATTGTTAAACTTAAAATAGGGTAGATGAATATTTAGATTTCCTACTTTAATTTATAACAAAAAATATTGCAACATGTCGTGAATCTTAATTAAAAGACTTGAACAGGAAGGCAATATTTTTGTTATATGCAATACTTTAAAGTCATTAAGTGATGACCTAATAAACTTGCAGCCAATTAATTAATGATGTGGAAATGACACATCAAATAATAAAATTAAATAATGTAAAATTTAATTTAAAATAAATATAAATATAAAATAAATATTTTAAAAAAAATTTTATTTAACTTCCTACCATCTAATTTTAACTCATATAAAAAAATATTTTGCATCACACACGTTAAAAAAATCGACCTTAATGAAAAGTTAAATTCAATAGTAATTTATTTTATTTAATTATTATATATTTTGTTTTAGTACATTTCTTTTATTTTATAAATTAATTAATTTTATATAATTCAATAACAATTATTTTTATATTCTGATGTGCAATTCCACATCTAAGTTGCAAGCTTGTCTTGCAATCACGTGCATGTTTGCCTGTAACACCCCGTTTCGGCTCACCCGTGAACCGACCCGGAAATGTCACCGGCGACCGAACCGTTCGCTAATCTACTAGATTCGGTTAAGCCGACCAGGATCTACTCTCGGCGTCTCAAGATGGAGATGCAAATATGAAATGCATGAATGGGAACGATTGGGTTCTAACGGAGTCCTACATGCATGCTATGATGTACAAGCAAAATAAGACAAAACAACAAATGAAAAACCAAAAGAAAATATATACTATTTTATGAAAACACGATAACACATAACAATCTACCATAACATTAAATCATTATCTCATTCGTTTTTACCCGAGCCGAGTCTGAACTCCAAGGCTCCCTACTCAGTCATATTTATCAGTTCGTTTCATAACAAGTAATTCATTCACGCAAACACATCAAAATTATCATTTACATAACAATAACACACCATCATTATACATACGTTACACGCGGCAGGTACATGTGTGCGCGGTTCCGTGCTGCTCCTCCGCAGTCCCGACAGCTTTCATCGCTCGCATTCCTCACCTACATATATATAGAAAAACCGTCAGTAACGAGTGTTACCGGCCCGGAAAATAACTAATATCAATCTGGCACAGGAGAGCAAACTCTCCTGTTGAATCAAAACCATATACTTCCTCAAGAACTCTCATCAGGGCACATACGGGAGCCGTCGCCGTCGGGCCGTCGCCCTCGGGTCGACAGCGTCCCCCTATCTTTCTCATTCTCATACCTTGGCCATTTCTCTATCGCTTCTCGCATCAAATTTCATTCCTTACCGCCCTCTGCACCTTCCATATTACTCCTGGCCTTGAGCACAAAGGCCGAGCACTCTCAGGCAGTCGCCTTCAGTACCCTTTGAACCACAAGTCTAGACATGCGCTGCATTGCAGTACCCGTAAACCTCCACACTTCTCCGGGTTTGAGGAACTCAAAGGTGGAGTTGTCCGGATCCTTCGGGAACGAAGTGGGTTCTCCCCAGCTCCAGAGCCCGCTCTTCCGGGCACACGCCCTATCTGAAGACGTGGCCGCAAGTAACCCTCATTCCATCTCTCACCGAAAACACGAAAACTATATATATATAGGCCTGGGTTGGGATTTATACAATAGGCCCGAAGGCATCGTGAGCTGGATCTGAAGTTCGAAAACAAACTCGAGGGATCTCATCCTCGAGGGTTATTAATCCGAAATAAAACTGTTGGCTAAATGGCCCGAGTTAAGTGGGATCCGATAAAATGCCACTTAACTCGTCCTGCACATGATAAATCAAATATACAATAGAGTAGCGTAAAACAGAGAACGAGTCCTAAACGGACCTGGTAGAAGCTCCAAACGGGTCCACGCGCCTAGGCGGCGAGCTCCTACACCGTACCTACACAATCAGGCTAAAAACTAACGCCCGCATGATGAATCACACATCCTATAGCATGCACACACAATCAACACAATCACGCATCAATCAACACACATCAACCTATATCAATTCTAGCAAGTCTACTTAGGCTAGTTTGCATTAGATCATGATCATCGCCTAGTTACCCTAATTAATTTCTTAGCCTCCATTTTTAACACCACTCAATCAAATAAATTTCATATTTTATCCTTAATCAAATCTACATTTATACATATTATTATAACACACAATTCACCAATCCTAGCATGCAATTCTAATAATCAATACTTTCAAATAATTAAATTAAAATAAATTATACCTCGCGTCGTCGAAAATCGGCGACGGCTAGGGTTTCCGTTTCGTGGCTCGAAACTCGAATTCGGCACCTAGCGGCGTCCGAAGTCCGATCAGATTGGACCAGGTGCGTTCGGCGGATGATCCGGCGAATTTCCCACGAATCCAATTTTCCGGCGGTTCCGGCGGTTTTCCGGCGAGTGTCGGCGGTTTTCCGGCGGATTCTCCGGCGGCTGATTCGGGACGGAGCAATCAGGGGGTCTATCGGCACCAGCTCGACGAGCTTGGTCCGATGGCGGTGTCAAACAAGGTAGCCGAGGCGGCGATGGCCGTCGGCGGCGGCGTTGAAAACGGGTGGCGGCGGCGGCGTGCTCCGATCGGGGCTCCGGCCGGCCTCGACGGCGGTCGGGAGGATGGGGGAAACGTCGGCAACGGCGAGGGGGTGGTCGTCGGGGTCACAGCGGCGGCGGAGCGGCCCGGACGGCGGCGAATCGCCGAGGGAGCGCGTCGCGGCTCGTGGGGCGATTCCGGCGTCGTGGCGGCGAGGCGGTGGCCGGGGTGGGTCGTGGCGGCACGGCGACTGCACGGCGGGGCGAGGCGGCGTCGATTGGCGGCAGCACGGCGTCGGCGGCGGCGGCGACGAGCACGAGGCGGCGGCGGCTAGGGTTTTGGAAGGGAAGGTGTCGGGGAAGATGAAGGGCGTGCGATGGCATTTTTGTAAATTAAACTTGACTCGACTCCGACTCGAGTCAATAATAATAACTATCTCCTAATAAATCCTAAAAAAATCCAAAAAAATTGGGAAAAATCCCGTAAAATCAAACGAACACAGCAACATCCAAATGATATGTTCTATAACTAATAACCCACCCAAACTCACCTACATCGCGTCCTAATTCGTCATTCGGCCCTAAAAATATTCTACGATCAAATAAAAATAACAATCAATACTGCATACCTCCACATACTTGATAACCCATTTTTCATCATCTTTTAGGCGTTATCATCGTATACTTGAGCATACATGACTCTCATCGCTCATAACTCACAGCTGGCCTCAACTCAGCTCGCGGTCCATGAAGCTGACTCGACTCGAACCGACAGTTGAACCGACTGGTTCACTCCCGTAAAACTCTGACTCGAGTCACGGGTTTTACATTGCCATTGTCATCACTTGATGTATTAGTTATGAGGGATATCTTATGTTTTTTTCAGAGGGAGGCTAAGTGATAAGTTGGCCTAACGGGGATCTAAATAATGATTCAACTAATTCAAATAGGGCTAAATGATAGTTGTGTTTTTTTCAGAGAAAAATACTAGCTATGTTTTTAGCGAGAACTTTTTGGGGGTAATATCAGCAACTTGGGTGTTTTTTTAAAATATAAGTGACAATTTTTAGCACTCCTGATTAGAGAAAATATTTTGTTATTATAATAACAAGTGGCAGAATAACAATAGGTAATGAATGGGGGAAAAACACACACAACGAAATACACATAGATTAAATGAGGTTTGGGAAAACCTACTCTTCCTGGACCGATCAAAGCTTCCACTATAATCAAGAAATTATAATAACCTTACAAACAACCACATAGCATAAGAGTTAATAGAATAGTAGAATAACTTTAGGGTAAACATTTTAGGTTATCCCTCACATTTAAGATTAAGAAGGACAATCTTCCAAACCCGATGCCCTCTTGGGTGAGAAAATAAGAGATTCCCCTCTTCTTTCAATAGGGTTACCATGCAGAAAAACCCATATATAGCTTTTACACAAATTTTGATATTAGTTCAGTTTCGTGCATACGAGACTCATTCTTTGCCTCCTGGTACGTGCCTCCAAAATAACTCTTTGCTAGGGTGCTAATCAAGCGAGCGAGCCAAGCACAACTTGTGTTCGAACTCGGCTCGAGATCAAACGAGTTTTGAACATACATGCTTGAGTTAGACTTGAATATTTTTTATGTGTTCGAGCTCGAATACACTTAAACTATATAATTTTCCCAATCAACTTGAATACTTACCATCTCAACTATCTCACTTCTTTATTATTATATTGTATATATATATATATAAATAAATATAATATAATATAATATAAAAACTATATTATTATATTATTTTATTGAGTCGAGTTCGAGTTATAACCGAGTTGAGACGAGTTGAACAAACCTTGCTCAAGCTCGGCTCATAAGATTCGAGTTTAAGTCGAGTTCGAGCTCGAGCATCTAAATGTCAAGTTTTGAGTCGAGTTAAGCCGAGTCAAATGCTAAATGCTCACGAGCTGGCTCGCTCAATTAGCAAAACCCTACTCTTTGCCTCCTATGCGCATCCAAGTTCTCACCTGTCAGCGAAACAACCCGTCGCCTCCCATGCACATCTATTTTCATTCTTTTGCTTGGCAATGGCTTGTGACCCTTTGATGTTTGTCTTCATTCATTTTTGGTTATTGCTCACAAGCTTTCAGCAACAAAGAAATTTTTGTTTGCTCCTCCCGGGAGTGTGGATGGTGATGTCGAGCGTCCCCACAATCGATGATCAGGCTTGTCAACAGTGCGGATGTGCATCGTCCCCAATGTCATGGCTCCTAGGTGGAGCCAAAGTCCACTCATCTACAAACCATGCAATTAGACTTGTTTGTCATGAAGTTTTTGCATTTTAAAAGATCATGTACTTGCAATTTGTAATCGGAGTTCCCCCACCATTTTCCAACTTTGGTATCACTATCTTTTAAGTGTAGAGGCTGGATCCCCTCGTGGTTCCATCATATCCAAAAGATAGTGAGAAATAAGCTCATTGATGCCCTAACAAATACGATCATTTTGTTGGGAAATAGACACTCTAGTGGAAACAACCCAAAAAATATTTTCCATTAAAATGAAATGAAAATAAATATAAGATGAAATAGATGAGACACAAATCTAAAGTAGAAACTTTTCAATTGAAAGAAAACCACAACCAAAGACATTAAATGAGTAAAACTACTCCTTAATGAGTGAAACCACTCCCCAATACGTGTGAAAACTCCACCCAATACATGTAGAAAAATTCTACTCAAGTGTGAAAAACTTCACCTCAATAAAAGTAAAAAACTCTACCCAAATGTGAAAAACTCCACCCAAATAAGTAACACTACTCCCAATTATAAACTATAAACAAAAGGTAGAGAAACCCCGTTATAAACCATAAACAAAAGGTAGAGAAACCCCATTATAAACCATAAACAAAAGGTAGAGAAACACAATTATAAACTATAAACAAAAGGTAGAGAAATGCAATTATAAACTATAAACAAAAGGTAGAGAAAGAAAAAAAAACCACTATTGATCTTATCGAAGAACCCGAAGTCATATCTTCTTGACGAAAAACCCGAAGTCATATCTTCTTGAAGAAGCCGAAGTCATATCTTCTTGACGAAGAACCCGAAGTCATATCTTCTTGTCGAAGAACCCAAAGTCATATCTTTTTGTCGAAGAACCCAAAGTCATATCTTTTTGTCGAAGAACCCAAATTCATATCTTCTTGTCAAAGAACACGAAGTTATATCTTTTCCTCACAACAAACAATTTCTCATTATTCTCTCACATGCACCACTAATGGTGACCCTGTAATCTCTCATGTTTCCCCTAAAGGAGAACACTCCATGGAACTTCCCCAAAGGAAAAACAAACCCAATATATATATATATATATAATCACATATTTATAAACTAGAGATATGAAACACCTCTTGTATATGAAAAGCCAACTCCAAACATTACTTCTTGAGCATTGAAATCCTCACCAATGAGTCGCTTTTTGTATTCTACAAATTCTCATTGAATCCATCGTACCTCTGGGATTATCTCATGTCTTCATGACTTCCCATATGATTAAACGTTTTCTCATGGGAGGGAATATCTCCAACAATTCTCCCTTTCCCGACAGTGAGAAACGCCTTGGAAAAAACTTCCACAAACAACAAACACGTGTGCACCTTCTTGCTTCCATCAATCACAATACAGCCCATCAATGATCAAGGCACATACAAACATAACATACTATCCCATAATAGCTTTGTGCCATCCAAAATAGGATTTTATATAGCATCCCATAACAATTCCGCGATTTTGATACTAGTCACCCTTGCAAACAACCAAAGCATACTCAATTCTGCTCCATTATGGGTCTTTGACCCATTAGCCTGAAAATGCTCCACCTCATTAGCATCAATCGGCCTCACCACCTTCTTGTATCCGACTTGACATGTCTCTTGGGCACAATTCGCTTTACAAGTTTTCACAATAAGCAACTATCCACCCGCTGGCTCAGACAGTGCACCCATGCTCAAAGCACCACATACTTCAAGGTAGGCTAACCTTTTTGTTTGAAATAGATCCATTAGCCAACAATGAAGTGCCGAGATCATGTGCAAGAATCATCTCCACAAACATGCCAATCCTCTTGATTGCTGATCTATCCCTAGCCTCGTCAAGGTGCTGATCAATCTCCAAAACACAACAGTGGTCCAACTGACTTCTCATGTAATTCGTTCTCATTGATACCCACTATGTCTGTTTTTTATATGCAAGGGATCCAATTCATGCTTTGATAGACGGGTATACAAATCTTGGCCTCTATTGGTGTAGATCTCCTCAAGATCTAGCAACCTGCTAGTCTAGTGCAAACACATGGGAGAAGGACTAAAACTGATGTTGGCATAGGAATATGCGCTACAGAAGCAATTCATCAAACACTCTCCTGCACTCAAATTCAGCTTGGAGATGGGGAGATCCGGCAATTTGATCGGCCCCAACCTTCTGAACTCATCCCCCTCACCGCATTGGACGTCGCCCGGCCTCTTGCAGCCAGCGGACCAGTTGCCATCGTTCCACTCTGCAAACCTAGTTGGCTGGGTGCCAAGCAAGCACTCCCACTCAGGCAGCCTGTTGCAGTTGTAGACACCATTAGGACTGCAGTGGGAGTAGAAGTGGTGGGATCTGGGTCTTGTTCCACACCAGGTCCCAAACCTCTACCTTTGGCAGCCATGTCTGCTGCTCCAGCATGTCGGACCCATTGAGCTAGAACCTCCACATCAAGGAGGAGTCAAAGACGAAGATGGTGAACATCATCTCGTCTGCCACTGTGATGACGACCCATCAAACTTGATGCACCATTGTTGACTGCTTGTCGACCACCATTACATGAGGAGGGAAATATTTCAATACATCTCCCGGTCAATAGACATCTTGAAAAAATAACACATAAACCCTTCTCAAAAGATCAAGGTCGGTTGACGATGCAACCCGCTAGGGAATTCCGTTAATCAGCTCAACAACCTTACGGGCAAACACCCTTAGCCCTTTAACCACCAGTCCGTCTAACGCCCGAATACCCACATGAATCACTTTCGATGTTGCACCAGCCCATTGGTTCCTCTGAGCATTGCTCCTCTAGCTTCACAGATCACGACGCTAGTCAAGTTGCCAAAGTAGGCATCTAGCACCGGCAGGTCTACCCATATGCGACAGCCAGCAGGAAATCCCAAATAAATGGTTTTGTCCATGTGTCCATGGGCCTTTGTAAGACAGACCCAAACATATGAATAGACTGCAACGAAAGAAGATGGTCGGGTACCGGTGATGGACATGATCCGGTCATAGAGCCTTTCGATCTGGTCTCGGGTAAGGACAAAGGTAGCCTGGATGGTTTGCCCTACTAGGGTGCCTGCATTCGCCGAGTCCCTTAGATCAGCTTGGGTGGCAGCAACAAGCTCCTTCAAGTCCTCTAGAAATCCCATGTTCTCCTCCTCAAGCTCCAACAAAGCTCCCCTTTCATATACAAGCGCCTCCAGTAATGCTGAGGGATCGCCGAGGGGTTGCCGCTGGAGCGGTGAATTGCCTTATGCTTGTTGCTTGCAGACATGTCCACTGGTGTCACGGGAACCTACGGGTATGACTTATGTTTATTGCTTGCAGACATTTGCGATAACTCAAGTAGAAAATCTGATATTTTCATATTTTCTGAATGAAGCATTATTACATATACAAAGCACTTTGTTGGTGTCGCAATTGTGATAGGGTATTAAGCTGAAAGTATTGTACCATTTGATGATTTTGACATATTGTCATATTTTTCATGTTAATCAGGTATGTATCAGGTATGTTGCTCCTGAATATGCTATGACTAGGCACCACTTAGTGAAAAGTGATGTTTACGGTTATGGTGTTGTGCTTCTTGAACTCCTTACGGGGAGAAAACCTGTGGATATGTCTCGACCTCCCGGCCAAGAGAATCTTGTTTCATGGGCCAACCTGTTGGGTTTATCCTACATTATGTATAGAGGTTGTTAGTGACTTGTATATAAGCTAATGAGAAAGCCTTAATTCTTGAGCTAGTTTTTGGATTAAGAGAGGCCCGTGACACCTATTGCAAGTCCATGTTGGGGGCCCAAATTTTTTTCTCTAACAATTGGCGTCATCTGTGGGAAGGTGGGTCCTAGTGTTGCCCTAGTTTGCCTTATGGCATGTTGCCACTCCAAATTAGAGTCTCCTGCAACCTCACTGGAACATGTTAAGCTCTGGCATGTGTGAGGTAGAGATGATTTAGGTGGCTTGGTCCTCATGTTACGGTTGGATTAGCCCGTTACGGTTGGATTGACCCGAATTGGAGTCTCCTGGAACTTCACTGTAACATGTGATCTCCGGCATGTGTGAGGTGGAGATGATTCGCGTGATCTGATGTGTGAGGGGGTGATTGTTGGGTTTATCCCACATCATTTCTGGGGGTGACTGGTGACTTGTATATAAGCTAATGAGAAAGCCTTATTCCCTGAGCTAGCTTTTGGATTAAGAGAGGCCCGTGACACCTATTGTAAGTCCCTGTTGGGGGCCCAAAGATTTTTTCCCTA